>APFE030364794.1:48006-93385 GCA_000404065.3 Pinus taeda
CCACTGATTCCTCCCGCTACTCTGTACTTTGGGCTCCTGTTGTAAGGTATGATCCATGATAAAACCTCTCAATGGACCTTGCCCAATTTCAGCCTTCTTGGGACTATCACTTCACATCGCCCTAGCTCACACTTAGAGGTATGGCTGCATGTGATCCCTCTACCTACTTCTCCAATTGCGGCTCCTCCACAAATGTTTGAGACTTCTTCTAGGGCTACATGTTGAGAGGTAATTTACTCTCCCTCTCAATCACCAAGTCTCTAACATTTTCCTTGCTCCTCAAGGCTTTGCATGCATCTTGAACCTCAAGCGTATACATGCTCTTGATTCGTGAACTGATCTATTTCACCTATATCATGGTGATGTGTCTAAGGAAAGTCTTTCCCTTACTGAAGACAACATCATAGCCTTTGTCCTCCAACATCACGATCAATACCAAGTACTTCTTCAGTCCAAGCACATACTTCACATCTATCAATGTGATAAGAGTTCCATGCTCCCTTTGAAAAGCAACCGTGCCCATTGCTGAAACACTATACATTTCATTGTCACCCATCTATATGTGCATCTTGAGGTCTTTCTCCTCCAAGGTACCGAATAAACTATTATCGTCGGTCATGTGGAATGAAGCTCCAATATCAAGAAACCAAGCACAACCCATCATTGACGACACCATGGATGTGATGAGGGTGAATTCCATCTCGAACAGAGAGGCTAATGCCTCACCTTCAAATCCTTCTGAGTATCCCTTCTTAGACTTCTTTGATGGGCAATTAGTCACATAATGACCCATATCATGACAATTAAAGCATCTCACTTTAGACTTGTCAACCTTCTTCCCTCCATGAGAAGAATTCGATTTGGAATGAGAAACCTTTTCCTTCCCTTTCCTTGCCTTACATGCTAAGGCCAAATTTTCTTCATCCTCCTTAGATGAAGAACCATCTCATTTTCTCTTCCTAATCTCCTCCTGCATGCGATCCGATCACTCTCATTCCCAATCCTCAGTTTCTCCCTTCCACTCACAGAGTCCTGGTAGCTATGCCAGCTCTTTGGACAGCCAGGGAGAGTGAGGCTTACCATATCATCATCAGTACTAGTTATTCCCACACTGCTTCTACAAGTGGTGAGCTTGTTCAGATATGTGAAAATAGTATCGTAGTTCTCCATCTTGATTCTTCGAAGCTTATCCTTGAGCGTCAATTTCCTCTGGTCGTTACTGTTGGGTTGTGTTATATTCTTTCCACGACTAACCTACGTAGTGAACCAGGGGGTTATGGGGGGGCGGAGCCCCCCCTTCGTTGCGCCGATTGTGCAGCGGGGGCGGCAGCCCCCCCTGTCTGGGGGGTTTGAGGCAGCGCCCCGAGAAATTTTTTTTTGGACCCTATATTAGGTTGGGCGAACCTACCTATGGTTGTCGGTCCATGGTTTTGGACGTGATGGTTTTCGGTCCATGGTATATTGGATGCTTCAGCATGTATAAATATGTATTGTAACATTGAAAGGAACATAATGAAAGATCAAGCTGGTAGTCCCGGTTTTGGGATCCAGTGGGAAATCTCTATGTATATGTGTTTTATGTGTCATGCTCTCGCATTTTTATTTTTCCTTGTGATTTAGAATTCGTATGCAGGTAATTTATGTACGGGGTTAAAAACTACATTTGGTATCAGAGTTGTTTTGGGTTCAAGGGGACGCCTTTGTTGCTCAGGAGTTTCGCTCGAGCCTGTGGTAGACCCTGTTCAGTGGGAGATCTGCGAGATCGATTCTGGTGGTGAAAGAAGATGGCGAGCAGCGGAAAGATAGAGATTGAGAATTTCAATGGTCAGAGTTTTGAATTAAGAAACTCAAGATGGAGGATCCGTTGGTGGATAAAGATCAGTGGATCGCGGTAGATCCGGGTACTAAACCAACGGGAGTGGCCGATGAAGAATGGAAGAAGTTGGATCGGAAGGCAAAGAGCACAATATGATTGTGTGTCTCAGATTCAGTATTGTTGAATGTATCATGGGAAGCTATGGTGAAGGCTTTATGGGACAAGTTAGGGACTGTCCCAATCTAAGTCTCTAGTGAATAAACTGTTCCTGTGGAAAAAGCTGTATAACCTCAGGATGAAAGATGGAGACTCGATGACAGAGCATCTGAATGCGTTTAATATTGTGATAAGTCAGTTATCATCTGTTGATATTAAAATTTCAGATGAAGATAAGTGCATCAGTTTGTTGTGTTATCTACGAGATTCGTGGGATAGTCTGGTTATTTCAATAGGTAGCAATGCAACTGCTTTGCAGTTTGATGAAATAGTCTCAACCTTGCTGACGCAGGAGATGAGACGGAAAAATATGGAAAACAAGAATGGTGATGCCTTGTCTGTATGAGGACGGTCCCAAAACAGAAACAAAAATAAATCATCGAGTGGGAGATATAAATCTAGAGGGAGATCTAAATCTCCAGGAAAACCTACAAAGGTGGTGTACTGGAAATGCGGAAAGGAAGGGCACTTCAGAAGAGAGTGTAAATCTAAAGCTCCTGACAAAGGAAAGGGATCTGATGATGCTCCTTCTACAGAGGCGAAAACCACCTCAAATGAAGGTGGGGATGTGTACTTGGCTTCTTCAAGTACGCATGTAGATCATGAGGCATGGTTGATTGACTTAGGTGCATCCTTTCGCTTCATTCCCCATAGAGAGTGGTTCTGCGGATATGAGAAATATGATGGTGGTGATGTGTTCTTGGGGGATGACAGGAATGCTAGAATCATTGGTCATAGAAAATTAAAGTTGAAGTTACAAGGTGGAAGGGTTAGAACACTTCCGGGTGTTCTACATATTCTTGCATCGGCTAGAAATCTGATTTCTGTAAGCAAGCTGGATGATGCAGGTGTAAAAACGGTGTTCGAGAAAGATACCTGCAAGATGGTTCGGGGAACATTGGTATTGATGCGGGGAGTTCGGACTGGAACTCTGTACAAACTGCAAGGTAGCACTGTTGTTGATGGGTGCAATAGTTCTGTGGTTCCTAAAAGTGGAGTAGAAAATCTAGTGGTCTCTGGGGAGAGGACCATGCTATGGCATCAAAAGCTTGGACATATTGGAGAGAAGGGCCTTTGAATACATCATGGTAAAGGTATGAGTAATAGCTCTCTCGATTTTGATTTTTGTGAAAATTGTGTATATGGGAAGTAAAATCGGGTGAGTTTCCCCTCTAGAAGTAAGAGGGCGAAACAGATATTAGAGCTTGTGCACAGTGATGTGTTTGGACCTGTGAAGGTTCCATCACTGGGTAAGTCTGTATACAATGTATCATTTATAGATGAATTCTCAAGGAATACATGGATATATTTCCTTAAGAAGAAATCTTAAGTCTTTGACAGGTTTAAAGAATTCAAGGTTCTGGTGGAAAACTAGATAGAGAAGAAGATAAAGGTGCCGAGGACAGATAATGATGGAGAGTTTTGCAGTAAGGAATTTGAAGAGTTCTATAAGAAGTGTGGTATAGCACGATAGAAGACTACTCCATATACACCTCAGCAAAATGGAGTTGCAAAAAGAATGAATAAGACATTTATGGGAACAAAAAGAGGCATGCTCAGTGGTGTCGGGTTAGGATAGGAATTCTGGGTAGAGGTAGTGGATACTGCATGTTACCTGGTCAACAGGTCACCTTCATCAACGTTGGATGATAAGACTCCACAAGAGGTATGGATTGGTAAGAAAACCTCTCTTTCACATCTGAGGGTATATCATATGTACATGTTCCAAAGGAGAAATGAACCAAGTTGGATAGTAAATCTAAAAAGTGCATCTTTATTTGGTATAAGGATGGTTTAAAGGGTTATAAGCTTTGGAACCAAGTAACAAGGAAGGTAGTGTACAACCGAGATGTGTTCAGAGAGGTGGAAGATACTATTAAACATGAAGTTAAACCAAAGGAACCCGAGAAGATAGAGTTTGAGCTAAAGGAGGAAGAATTAGACTCTACAACAGAGGAGGAATCAGAAGATGAAGAGCCACAAACTCCGGGTGTAAGAAGATCATTTCGAGAAAGAAGGAAACTAGAAAGGTATAGTCTATCTGCTTTCTGTTCAAATTATCCATTACTGATGACGATCCCATAACTGTGAAGGAAGTAGTAGATTCATAGGATGGAAAACTTTGGAAAGAGGCCATGGTTGATGAAATGGCATCTTTGCACAAAAATGAGGCTTGGGATCTGGTGGAGTTGTCGGCTGGAAGGAAAGCCATT
This sequence comes from Pinus taeda, assembly GCA_000404065.3. Taxonomy (NCBI): domain Eukaryota; kingdom Viridiplantae; phylum Streptophyta; class Pinopsida; order Pinales; family Pinaceae; genus Pinus; species Pinus taeda. The sequence goes on from APFE030364794.1 coordinate 52,252, forward strand.
GGTAGCAAATGGGTGTTCAAGAAGTCGACAAATGCAGAAGGAAAGGTGGAGAAATATAAAGCTTGGTTGGTAGCAAAAGGTTATTCCCAAGTGTCGGGAATTGATTTTGGTGATATTTTTTCTCCTGTTGCCAAGGTAACTTCTATTAGATTACTTTTATTTTTTGCTGCTGCTTTTGATTTTGAGGTAGAACAGATGGATGTAAAGACAACATTTCTTCACGGGGTTCTACAAGAAGAGATATACACGAAGCAACCTGAAGAATTTATGGTGAAGGGTAAGCAAGAACTGGTATGCAAGTTAAAAAAGTCTCTTTATGGGTTAAAACAATCACCAAGGATGTGGTATAAGAAATTTGATACATTTATACGGGGACTTAGCTTCACCAGAAGCAAAGCAGATCACTATGTATATTTTAAATTAATTGGTGACGGTGTTATTTATATGGTCTTATATGTGGATGATATTTTGTTGGTTAGAAATGACAAAGAAGTTATCTATGATTTGAAGAGCCAATTGTGCTCCAAATTCGACATGAAAGATCTTGGTGTTTCAAACTTTATTTTGGGCATGGAAATTAAACGAGATCAGGAAAAGAGGAAGCTCTGGTTAAGCTAGAGGAAGTATTTCGAGACAATAGTGCAGAGGTTTAATATGCAGGAGAGTAAAGCGGTGAAGGTTCCTATTCCTGTAGGTGTAAAGTTATCAGTTGAATAGTGTCCCAAGGCACAAGAAGAGGAAGAGGACATGTCCCTTGTTCCATATGCAAGTGCAGTCAGTAGTCTGATGTATGCAATGGTCTGTATTAGACCAGGAATTCCACATGTAGTGGGAGTATTGATCAGGCTTATGTTCAAACAAGGGAAGGAGCATTGGACAACAGTGAAGCGGGTTTTCAGGTATTTGCAAAGCACTAGTGAATATGGTTTGTGCTACCAAAGAAGACTAGGATTGGACAGAGTTTTCGACATTCGAGGCTTTGTTAATGCAGACTGGGCTGGAGATCTAGATCAAAGAAGATCTAGAAGAGGGTATGTGTTTAATCTATTTGGAGGTGAAGTCAGTTGGGTGAGTAAGAGACAATTTGTAGTGGCACTGTCAACTACAGAGGCAGAATACATGACAACCACTCATGCAAGCAAGGAAGCAATTTGGTTGTAGAGATTGTGTTCAATTATGGGGTTAGTACAATGACATATAAGGATAGAATGTGACAGCCAAAGTGCAATTTTCTTGGGAAAGAACCCTGCTTATCATTCAAAGACAAAGCAAATTGATGTTCAGTATCACTTTGTGAGGGATATGGTAGAAGACAAAAAGGTGTTGATGGTAAAGGTGGACACTTTGAAGAATATTGTAGATGCATTGACAAAGTCTGTGCGCACTGAGAAGTTCTCTTGGTGTAGAGAAACAATGGGCATTTAAGGGCTAGATCAATGACTAAGATCTCCTGTGGCCCCCTATGGAAAGACAACAACAAGTGGGAGAATTTTAGGTTGTGTTATATTCTTTCCACGACTAGGTGGGTGGACCTACCTATGGTTTTGTGCATGGATTTAGCACATGGTTTTGGGCGCGATGGTTTTTGGTCCATGGTATTTTGTAGATCTGGTCAAGGGAACTACGATTATGTTCTAATCCAGGGTTAATGGTTTTGGGTTTGTGGATGCTTCAACATGTATATATATGTATTGTGACATTGAAAGGAACATAATGAAAAATCAATCTGGTTGTCTTGGTTTTGGGATCTAGGGGAAAATATCTGTGTATATTTGTTTTATGCCTTTTTCTCTCGCCATTGTTTATTTTTTGTTTTTATAATTTGTATGTAGGTAATTTATGTACGAGGTTAAAAACTACACTCAAGAAGGTGATCTTAAGAGAGTTTCATGCGAAACCTTATTCAGGTCACCCAGGTTATTAGAATATATTGACTGTAGTGAAGAAATTTTATTATTGGCCGAAACTAAAGAGGTATGTAACAGAGTTTGTGGCTAGTTGTTTTGATTGTCAACGAGTGAAAGCAGAATGTAAGCATCCAGGAGGAATGCTACAACCAATTCTGATTCTAGAATGGAAATGGGAGATCATTTCCATTGACTTCATCACAGGGTTTCCGAAGACAGTGAGACAACATGATTCCATCATGGTTGTTGTGGACAAGTTGACAAAGGTTGCACATTTAATTCCAGTGAAGTCTACATTCTCAGCTAGTGATGTAGCATAGGTATTCAACCGAGATGTGGTCAGATTGCATGGTGGTCCAAAGAAGATTGTGTCATACAAGGATGCGACATTCACTTCCAATTTTTGGAAGTAGTTATTTGCAGGTTTGGGCACAAAGTTGGTGTTTAGTACAACTTATCATTTGTAGATAGATGGACATACAGAGAGGGTCAACAAGATATTGGAGGACATGTTGAGGATGTATTTGGTGCATCAGTAGCAGAAGTGGGAAGAGTATCTTCCATTGGTAGAGTTCGCATACAACAACGATTATTAGGAATCTTTCAGGATGAGTCCTTTTGAGGCATTGTATGGGTGGAGTTGCAACACTCCCATCAGTTGGAGTGATCCAGTTAACAAGGTGTTGATTGGATCAGACATGTTGGTAGACATGGAACATGAAATGTAGGTTATAACGAAGAATCTAAAGGCAACATAGGATAGAAAGAAAAGTTATGCAGATATGAACAAGTTTTTCAGGGAGTTCTAGGTTGGGGAATAGGTGTATTTGTGCATTGAGCCAAAGAAGAGCTCCTTATGGATTGGATCATGTGCTAAGTTGGCACCATGATTTTGTGGACCCTTCAGTATCATTAAGAGGGTTAGGGTAGTAGCCTGTCGACTTACACTGCCTCTGATAGTGAAAATCCATGATGCTTTCCGTGTTTCATTGCTTAACAAGTATGTTAAATATGTTGATCATATGATTGACTCGTCTGTATTACAGGTGGAACCAGATAGAGAATTCTAGACGGAGCCTCAGTGTATATTGCAGAAAAAGGTGCTCATGCTCTCGAACCAAGCAATCAAGAAATTCAAGGTGTGTGGAAGCACTTTGTGCCCGATGAAGCTACATGGGAGATGGTGGTTTAGATGTGGGCTATGTATCCTTCCTTATTTGCTGGTTTAGGCAAAGAAGTTTTGAATTGGTGTTTTGGTGTGATTTTGGTATATGCTTTGGTATATCTTTTGATATATGTTTTGGTGATGTTTGGTATATGTACATATGTATATAAATACCACCATGAGCTATGTTATAAATATCCAATAAGCGGTATGGGTGTCGTGTCATTATGATGTTATTTTGTTATGTTTTCATTTTGGTTGCTTCTTAGTAGGTTGATCATTGTAAATATTGCATCGAGCTGAGTTATAAAGCTCCATTGCCAATATGTTTTTCTTACAACTATTTTGTGGTTATAGGTTTTTTTGAACACCAAGGACGGTGTGCCCCCAAGGGGGAGGGTTCTGTAACAACCCTGGTGAAAATTCCATGTAATAAAAGTAAATATAGGAAAATTAATAACTACGGATGATGGGACACTTATTCCAAGATGAATGTTGGGAAAAATCCTAGTGATGGGGATCACTTGTGATTGTTTATGGCTAAGGAAATTGGCAAAGGAAATGGTGAAGACTTTGGAAAGGAAAAATGGAATTTTTGGCACATCTATTTACGAAAATAATGGAAATTAGGTGAAAAATGAGGTGAAAGGTCACAGGTTGCATGTGAGGAGGAAAATGAAGGATAACAATGGAAAATGAAGAAAATAGAGGCCTCATTCATAAAAATGTTTTTGAGGATCAGGTGGTAACCTTTTGTTAGTTTAGTTTTGGAGCTCTCTCATATTCTTGGAGACTTAGAGTTTCTTGGAGCACTCTTGGTGGGTGTGGCATACTTGGATTCTTGGAGTGAGAAGGAAAAGGAAGAGAAGGAAAGCGCAAGAGGACATCGTGATCAACAACTACATCATATTTTCTTGCAGGTACCTAGTTGCATGTATGATTTCTTCGCTAGTTTTGGCATGCATGAAATATGCATGTGGATTCTTGGTTATGATCTCTCATTGGAATGGAGGATTTCCTGGATTGATAGTGGATTGCCTAGCCTTTCCATTTCCTAGATAACCATGGTGATTGTGGGGTTACTTTCATTGTTTGTTTTTGGTTGGTTCTCATGTTTCCTTAGATTGGGTTGAGTTATTAGTTCCTGGAAGCCCTGGTTGGACAAACTCTCTGGAAGCCCTGTAATAACTTGGGTTGAGTTACTAGTCCTAGAAGCCTTGGTTGGAAAAACGATTTGAAAACCCTTGGTGGGTTGAGTTACTAGTCCTAGAAGCCTTGGTTGGAAAAACGCTTTGGAACCCCGACGACAACTATCGGTTGAGTTACTAGTCCTGGAAGCCTTGGTTGGAACAAAGGCTCTGGAAGCCCTGGAAGGCTTGGATGGAGACCAATCTAATGATGGTTTTGTGATGTCTGACCATGAGGTGGAATAACTATTTGATGGGTTGAGGTGGATGGCCTTTGGAAGCCCTAGATGAGTTTTGATTTATGTGTTCTATGATCCCACATTCATGCTTATAATATGGCACAAGGTTGAATGGATGAAGAGAGATTTGGCTCAACCATTCTATGGTCGGGTGGAACATGGAAGTCCTATCCCGAGTTTGGATTTTTCATCATTAATGAAAGGTTATTTATCCTTGTATTTCTATGATGATTTTGATGGATTATATATGGTCATTATGGCTATACTTTCGTGAGTATTTCTGTTGCTATTATGCTAGTTATGTATGTGTTTTATGACAACAACTATGTATGGATTTGATCATGTTTTTACTTGTAATTGAATTATCAATGTATCTATGACCTAATAGATGGAATGATAATTGATGTGTTGAGGCATCAATGGTTCTTAGCAATTCTCAGCTAAGTATGAGACCCCTATGCTCATAACTATTATTTACACCTGTAGTTTACATATTCGTGATATGTTTGAAGAAATGCCTATCATGGCTAGTAGGGGTCTAGTCAAGGTCTTAAAAAAGTATTTTCTTTAGTACTCTCATTTCCATGTTATTTCACTGTTCTGAAGAGATGGTTCAATTCTAGCCAATGACCTGGGCTCTAGCCCTGAAAATTTGGCTCAAATCTCATGGACACTAGCATAGCACTACCTAAATGAGTCTATGGACACTGGTAGGAAAGCATGTGAGAGTGAATCTGAGTTTCTGGATGCTGTCATGCCTATAGTATGAGAGCAACTGAGGCTTAAGTTGTCCAAAAGCTCGGCGGGACCCAAGGGCAAGCTGTCTAAAGTGTTGGATTCATTCCCAAGGGTCGTGAAGCTGATGTTGAATTTTTGTATGGTATGTCTCTATCGTTTCCACTTCATTAACATGACTTAGGAGGTCGAATCATATCATAGTGGCCTCTCGTCACATGTTTACCCTGGTTGGTTGGTTGCTTGGGTAGATATTGGAGGAGGGCGTTACAAAAATTGAGACAACTAAGAGTCTAGGTATTTTACAACCATTACCATTCCAAGTCAACGTTGGGAGGAGGTCTCAATGGATTTTATCACAGGTCTACCCAAGTCCAAAGGGAAGAGTGTCATCATGGTGGTAGATGATATAATTACCAAGTATGCACACTTTTGTGCACTATTTCATTCTTTCATATCCAATACAGTCACTACTGCATTTGTGGAAACAATTCAAAATCTACATGGAAACCCAATGGTTATTGTAAATGACATAGATTCCATTTTCATTGGAAATCTTTAAACAAAATTATTTTCTTGTCTTGGTACTAAATTAGCTCATAGATCATCTTATCATCCTCAATTTGATGGGAAAACTGAGATAGTGAACAAATGTTTGGAAGGATATCTTTGTTTCTTTGTATTTGATAAACAAACACAATGGGTCAAGTGGTTACCTCTAGAAAAATAGTGGTATTAAACTTACTTCCATATCACAACAAAAATGACCCAATTTATGGTGCTTTATGGATGTTATCCACCATCAATCACATCATCTATAAGAGACATTTATAAGGTTCAAGCAGTGAAAGATCACATCGAACATCAACAACAAGTTCTCCAAATCTTAGAGGATAACATGACTTGGGCATATAATCAAATGAAACAACAAGCAGATCAACATTGTAGTTTTGACGTGGGTGATTGTGTACTTTTACGACCATAAACGTACAAATAAATTTCCCTCAAGAAAGCTAAGAAGGATACTAAATTATCACCCAATATTATGGCCGTTATAAAGTGTTGCAAAAGATTGGTACTATGGCATACAAATTGGAGTTGCCTGCATCTTTGCGAGTACACCTAGTTTTCCATGTTTCATGCTTAAAGATGGTTATAGGTGACAAGCTCCGAATTAAAACTATACTTCAAGAACTTGACGAGGAAGGAAAATTCATATTGGAGCCTGAAGTAATCATGGAAAAAATAATTTGACATCTACAAAATCGATCAATTTTAGTGTCTCTCATTAAGTGGAAGAACTTATTTGTTGAAGATTCCACATGTGAGGATGCATATTTTATACAGAAAAATACATAACTACTTAAGCGTTGAGGATAACACTTTTTTGAAGGACAGGGGCATCCTAGGTCCCTATAATACCAGTGTAGCCCCTATATTGTTATTGTTGTGCCCTTACATTATTATTGTTGTGTAGGCCCTTATTATATTTTAACCCTTTAAATTCTTATATATACCAAGGATGTCTTGGTATTTGAATAATCCAAGAATTGTTTATTTATGTGATGTAAAAGGAGATTTCCCCCTCAAAGTGGCTTCTTACCAAGTTGTTTATCTATCTTTTCTTATGTTTCTTCGTTATTTTGATCTATAAATGTAAGATATTCCTTTGTGCAGGCCTTTCAACATCGAAAACATTATATTCATGGGAAGGATACAATCATCCACATGGATCACATGCATCTTCAATTGATGTAGACACAAGAGAAGTTAAACAATGAATACCATCAGAAACAATCCATATTTGCAACAATTCCATTTGAACATTAAATACAATAAGGGTAGCACCAATCACATTGCAGATTGCCTCGATTGGCCCCAAATGTAACAACCCCTGGTTAAAAGTTCATGTAGTAAAAGTTAATAAAGGAAAAATAAAACCATGGTTAAGGGACGTGTATTCCAAGCTAAATGTTGGGAAAAGATATCCTAGTAAACATCATTGGATGTGTCTAGGGACAAGGGAAATTGGAAAAGGAAATAGATAAGGCATTAAAAAGGAAAAAGGGTATTTTTGGCACATTTATTAATGAAAATAAAGGAAAATAGGAGAAAATGAAGGTGGAAGGTCACATGTTGCATGTGAGGAGAAAATTGAAGGAAAATAATATAAAATGAAGAAAATAGAGGCCTCATTGATAAAAAGTCTTCTTAGTATCAGTTTTTAACCTTTTGTTAGTTCATTTTTGAAGCTCTCTCATTATTATCTCTCTCTCTCTCATTCTTGGACACTTAGAGTTTTCTTGGAGCTTTCTAGCTTTGGAGAAAGGAAGGGAAAATAAAGAAAAGGAAGGACAAGGAAAAGGAAGGAAAATAAAGATCAATCCAGGAAGAACAAGATCAAGAAGTTTCAGTAGTAATACTTGTAGGTAACATATTTCATGTGCGATTTCCTAGTTGGTTTTGACATGCATGGCTTTGCATGTTGGTATATGGTTCTCTTGCTGTCGGTGGCATGGTTTTCTCAGGTTATGAAAGTGGTTTCCAGCCTTGCCTTGCCTTTTTCTGGATATCCATGGTGTGATGGGATTGTTTTCTTGGGTTTGAGCTTTGGAATTTCCGGATGGTTTCGAAATCCAGGGTAGAGGTAGTCTCAGGAAAATTCCCAAAGGCCTAGGAATCCCTTGATCGGTTTTGGTGGGATACATGGTAAATCCTGAGGCTGGAGTCTCGGTTTAGGGCCTAGTGATCCAGTGTGGATTTTGGTAAATCCTGAGAGACAAGTAGATGAAAAATTCCTCAAGGATAGTGATGGATTCTGGAGGCATTCATAACTCGGTTTGGTTTTGTGATCTCGGTGCCGGTTTTGGTGTGATCACAATTTGGTGAGGGTGGAGGTGGCTTAACCTCGGTATTCCCATGGTTGTTTTTGGATTTGTTTATCCATGAGATCCCACATTCATGCTTGGAATATGGCACGGGTGTGACTGGCTGAAATAAATATTTTGTTCAGCCATGTCTATGGTTGGGTGGTACGTGGAAGTCCCAAACTTGGTTAGTTGTGCCTATGTTTAATAAAAGCTAAGTTCTCTTGCTTTTATACTTATTAATATGTGGCTTTAATAACTGTTATCTCATTATTATTTACATGGTTTAATGCTGGTTATAAGCATGGTTATATGACTAGTTATTATCATGGTTATTTCATGTATTTATTTGTAACTGAAAGGATAATGGATGCATGACCTAATTGATGTCAAAACAGTTAAAGGAAGATGGTATTGATGCTTCTTGTCAAATCTCATATGAGTTAGCATTCATTTATGCTCTATCTCGTATTCATTTCTTATAGATGGCATTGATGCCAAGTGTTTGACAGAATGTCAGTCTTGGTTGGGGATGGTCAGGCCCAGTCCTGGAGTCAGTTTTTGAATTAGAAGTCTTGGTTTCATGCAATTTATGGATTCTAAAAGATACAGGGGTTTCTAGGTAGTGACCTAGATTATGGACTTGAAAAGTGGCGCGAATCCTGGAGTTGTAGGCATAGGTCTAAGTAGAAATGTCCCCAGACGCATGCATACCCATGATGTGTGTGCGCCGAGAGGTTTTTAGATGCACCCTTGTCCATATCAAGGGAGCGTCCGAGGCTTTAGTGGTTTAAAAACTCATTGGGACCCAGGGTTTGGTCATGGGAATGATTGAGATGCATTATGAGAGTGTTGTAGCAGGTGCAGTAGGTATGGTACGGTGTGTTTTCGTCGGTTCCACTTCCTTAATTGACACATACAAAGTTGAATCATATCATACAAACTTCTTGTCACATGTTTACCACAGTGGGCCAGTTACTTAGGTAGATGTGGGAGGAGGTCGTTACAGAGTGGTATCAGAGCTTGGTTCACCCCTCAGATTGGATGGGCTATGTGTTGTTCATGCATTCATGTTGGTTTTATATCTGTTCCTTATGTTGTAAAATAGTGTGCTTGTTGCAATTGCATGGTATTGATCATGGTTGCAGTGAGGTCACCTTGGGAAGTTGATGGTGTTATTGTGGAGTGCGTTGTCATGAGTGTATGGTTGATTATGAATTGTTATGCATGATAGTATTCACATGTGGTCAAGTTTACATTGATGTGGTGGTTGTTCATGCGTGAGGTCATGGTATGTGTAGTTGATATGGTCATGAATTGATGACTTGACTCTAGCTAGAATGATGGTTATATGGTTATATGCTTATGTGTTATATTTCTATATGTTGTCATGATTATGTTATATATGTATTATGCTTATTTGATGACCTTGCAGATGAGGTATCCTCCCCAAATTATGCTAAGGTATGTTGGTTCATTTTGATTTGGTTTAGTTGACATGATATACCTTGCAGGAAGAATATCAAAGATGACAAGCAAGATGGTAGACTACAGTTCTCGAGAATCTTTCTATGGATCAAATGAGTGACATGGTGTTGGGCACTCTTCTAATTTGGCCGACACAATGCGAAGTTTAAAGGCAGAAATAAGGACTTGTAAGGCAGAAAATGACAGAATCATACAAGCACATGAGAAACAAGTAGAGTTAAATGCAGTGATACTTCGGAGTTTGTCAGAATTTCTGTGACAGGGACCACTTCAGATCAGCCATGAGTAGGACGAAATAATTATTTGGGCATATGGTAGTAGGTCTCATGGTGAGTATAGGTTGGATGGAGATGACATGATCAGAGATGGTAGGTCCTTGGATACTTTGTATAAGAGGGGCATTAGACACAAGTACTATTCTAGCTCTAATTTAGACAAGCATTATGATCGTCATCGTTATCATCCTTATAGGAGGAGTGATAAGAGATATTTTCCGGATGAGTTTAAGAAGGAAAAAACACCTACATTCGATGTAGAGATGAAGATATAACAAGATGCAGAGGCATGGTTGCTTGGTATGAGGAAGTTCTTCAGATTGCATGATTATTAAGAGAACATGAAAGCAAAGATATCCACTTTTAGTCTTAAAGGGAAAGTAGATATCTAGTGGGAGGATGTGAAGAATATTAAAGGTATTCGGGAAGATGATTTGACTTGGAATGAGTTTGAGAGGCCCTTCAAGAAGAAGTATTTGTCAGAAAGGTACTACGATGACATATCTAAGGAGTTTTATGACTTGTAGATGGGTTCAATGAAAGATGATGAGTATACTAGCATGTTCTTGGAGTATTGAGATATGTGCCATATCTCAAGGAGGAGAAGGCCAAGGTTCATAGATTCATTAGTGGACTGCCAGTAGCATATAGAGGCTAGATTGAGTCCGATGAGATTAAATAATTGGAGGAGGGCATCTGAAAGCTGAAACATTGTTATGAGTAGTCGAAGCACAAATTTGAGCCTAAGCATGAATTGAAAGGAAATGAGAAAGTTAAAGGAAAATGGCCACAAAAGCGGGGAAAACCTCAAGATGCAGGTGAGAAAGAAATTGTGATCCCTTACAAGAAGTTCAATCCAGTTAAGAAGGGACATAGAGAGCAGCATACTAGAGGTGATGGTAGAGCACCGTTACAATGTTGGATATGTGGCAAGGATCAACGTAAGAGGGATTTCCCGCAGTATCAGGGTAGTATACCCCAGATCTATAGTGCTCAGGAGGCACATATAGTTGGGGATGTTGGTCATAACATTCCTCAGATTGACTCAGTTGTGGACACCAGGCATGCAGATCATCAGGCATCTATCATTGTGATGGACTGTAAGCTTTGCGATCAAGTTGTTTCTATTTTGATTAATCTTAGATTTAATTATAGTTATATTAACCCTGACCTAGTGGATAAGCGTGGTTTGAGAAAATAAGTGCATGTAGAATCTTGGTTGGTATAATTGACTACAGGTAGAAATAAGAGAGTTCACCATTGGGTAATATCTGGTGCATTTGAGTTAAATGGTATGCCTACAACAACACATTTAAATGTACTGCCATTGGGATAGTATAGCATGCTTTTGGGTATGGATTAGCTGTACCTTCACAAGACCAAAGTGTATTTCTTCGACAAGGCTATTGACTGCTTGGATGATAATGTGGAAAATAGAATTTTGCAAGGAAATAAGAAGCCTACATCGATGAGGATGGTTACTTCTATGCATGCTAAGCATAGTTGCAGAAAAGGTTTTGTGTGATGTTTGCAGTGCATATATCTAGTGAAAAGGGTAAAGATGTTGAGGATACAGAAATATTCAAGAGGTACCTTGTATTGCATTAGTATCAAGATGTGTTCCCAATAGAGATTCCAGAGTTACCTCCTCACAGGGAAGTAGATTTCTCTATTGAGTTGATGCCAGGGGCAGCACTAACATCGAAGGCACCTTATAGGATGAGTACCTAAGAGCTAGTAGAGTTGAAATTTCAATTAAAGGAGATGCTTGATAAGGGATACATTAGGCCAACTGTATCACCTTGGGGTGCACTAGTGTTGTTTGTAAAGAAGGAAGAAGATACTCTCAGATTGTGCATTGATTACAAGTCGCTGAACAAGGTAACTATCAGTTGAAGGGAGAAACAGTGTTCTCTAAGATCGACTTGAGATTAGTATAACATCAAGTACGCATAAAGGAAGAGGATATCTACAAAACTGCCTTCAGACCAGGTTTTGGCGTTATGAGTTTGTTGTAGTTGCATTCAGTTTGACTAATTCCTCAACTACATTTATGTGTTTGATGAATAATGTGTTGCGTCGTTATTTTGATAAATTTGTTATTGTATTCATTAATAACATATTGATATACACGAAGAACAAAAAAGAGCATCCAAACATTTAGAAGCAATGTTGAGATTGCTAAGAGAGCATCAATTGTATGCAAAGCTTAGCAAGTGCAACTTATTTCATACATAGGTGCATTACTTGGGACATGCTGTTTCAAAGGAAGGCATAATAGTATATCCAAAAAGGAGAACGAACATCATGGAGTGGGTAGTTCCTAAGAATGTGGATGAGGTGAGACCATTCATGGGATTGGAAATTTACTACAAGAGGTTCATCAAGAACTTCTCATGCATTACATATCCTATGACATCCTTGCAGGGGAAAGGTAAGAAGTTCGAATGGACAGAAGAATGCACATCTAGTTTTGAGAAGCTGAATCAGTTGTTAACCAATGCTTCAGTCCTTAAGATTGTAGATATAGATAAAGAGTTTGGAGTGTGTACAGATGCATGTAAAAGAGGACTTCATGGAGTCCTTATGCCGGAGGGATAGGTGGTGTGCTATGAGTCTAGGAAGTTGAATGAGCACTAGTAGAACTATGTGACTCTGATTTTTAGTTGGAAGCTATTATTCACGCCTTGAAGATGTGGAGGCATTATCTTCTTGGTAGTAGAGTTGTATTGATGAGCGATAACAGTGGGTTGAGATACTTGTTTGACCAGCCGAATCTAAATGCTAGGAAGATAGATGGTTGGCTACCCTTAGTGAGTTTGACTTCAAAATCAGATACAGTAAGGGAAAGGAGAACCAAGTTGCATATGCTCTAAGTAGTAACATTTAGTATCTATGAGCTCTTATGGGACAAAGTTACAGGATAGGATCTTGCAGGTAGGACAATGGGATGAAAGGTACATGGAGATTATGCACAAGTTACAACAGAGTATAGGTATAGGTATGGTATAGGTGTAGGTACAAGTATAGGTACAAATATAGGTACATGTACATGTGTAGGTACAAGTATAGGTACAAGTATATGTACATGTACAAATACATGTGTAGGTACATGCACTAGTACATGTGATTAGGATATAGACTATCATCTCACAACAAATGGTTTGGTGAGATTTAGGGACAAGATCTATGTGTTGGATTACAATGAACTCAAGAAGCTTATCTTGAGGGTGTTTCATGTCAAGCCATACTTGGGTCACCCAGGATATCAGAAGATGTTGACGATGGTGGAGAAGTTATACTATTGGCTGACTCTGAAGAAGGAAGTGGCAGAGTTCATGGCTATATGTTTGGATTGTCAGTAGGTAAAGGAAAAATGTAAGAATGTAGGTGTTATACTACATCTTATTTTGATTCTAGAATGGAAATGAGAGGTCATTTCCATGGATTTCATTATAGCTCTTTCAAGGATAGTGAGAGAGAATGATTCTATTATGGTCATGGTTGACAGGTTGAGTAAGGTATCTCACTTCATTCCAGTGAAGACTACATATTAATCTAGTGAGGTGGCACAGGTTTTCATTAGGGAGATCATGAGATTACATGGTGTTCCGAAGAAGATTGTGGCAGACAAGGTTGTGAAGTTCACTTCCAACTTTTGGAAGGAGTTATTTGCAGGTTTGGGTACATATTTGGCCTTTAGTAAAACCTATCATCCACAGACAGATGGAAAGATAAAGAGGATTAACAAGCTCTTGGAGGATATGTTGAGGATTTACGTGATACTCCAACAGATAAGATGAGAAGAGTATCTTCCATTGGTTGAGTTCACACACAACAACGGTTATCAGGAGTCATTGAGGTTATGTCCTTTCAAGGCACTATAAGGGAAAATTTAAAATGCTCCCATCAATTGGAGTGATTTAGTGAATAGGGTACTTATTGGACCAGATATGTTGGCAGAAATGGAACAAGAAATGTAGGTTATAAAGAAGAATCTAAAGGTAGCACAAGATAGACAAAAGAGTTATGTAGACCAGCACATGGCATTCAAGGAGTTTCAGGTTGGGGAGCATGTGTATTTGTGCATCAAGCCCAAGAAGAGCTCTTTGAGGATTGGATCATGTGCCAAGTAGGCACCATGGTGTTGTGGGCCTTTTGAGATCCTTGAGAGGAATGAACCAGTGGCCTATCAAAATGCACTGCCCCCGATAGTGAAATTCCATGATGTTTTCCATGTTTCATTGCTTAAAAGGTATATAAAGGATGTTGATCATGTTATTGATTGGTCTGTATTGCAGGTGGAGTAAGAAGGATAATTTCAGCCTGAGCCTCAGTGCATATTGAAACTGAAGGAGCTCGTGCTTAAGAAGAAAGCCATAGAGGAATTTAAAGTGTAGTGGAAGCACTTTGGGCCTGAAGAAGCTACATGGGAGATGACAGATCAGATGTGGGCCATGTATCCTTGTTTGTTTTCCGGTGGAGGTGAAGAAATTTTGGTACGTTGTTTGGTATATGTTTGGAATATGTTTTGTTGATGTTTTGGTATATGTACATAAGTATATGGATGTAAATACCACCATGAGCTATGTTATAAATATCCAATAAGTGGTATGGTTTTTATATTGTCATGTTGTCATGATGTTTTTCTTTTGAGAAAATCATTCAGTATAAATACTACAATGAGCTAAGTTATAAAGATCCATGGGTAGTATGTTTTCTTTTCAGTGGTTTTGATAAGGTCTTGGTGTGGTTTAAAACTGAGGATGGTGTTCCCCAAGGGGGAGGGGTCTGTAACAACCCTTGGTTAAAATTTCATGTAATAAAAGATAATAAAGAAAAAATAAGACCATGATTAAGCTGAATGTTGGGCAAAGATATCCTAACGGGCATTAGTGGATGTGTTTATGGCTAAGGGAAATTTGCAAAGGCAATGGTTAAGGCATTAAAAAGGCAAAAAGCTATTTTTCGCACATTTATTTATGAAAATAAAGGACAATAGGAGAAAAGGAAGGTGAAAGGTCGCAAGTTGCATGTGAGGAAGAAATTTAAGGAAAATAATGGAAAATGATGAAAATAGAGGCCTCATTGATAAAAAGGCTTATGAGAATCAATTTGTAACCTTTTTTCAGTTAAATTTTGGAGATCTCACATTATTCCCTCTCTCTCTCTCACTCTTGGACACTTCTATTTTTCTTACAGCTTTCTAGCTTTGGAGCAAGAAAGGGAAAATCAAGCAAAGGAAGGACAAGGAAAAGAAAGGAAATAAAAGATCAAGCCAGGAAGAGTAGGATCAAGCAACTTTAGCAAGAATTCTTGCAGGTAACATATTGCATGTGCGATTTCCTGGTTGGTTTTGACATGCATGGATTTTCATGTCGGTATATGGTTCTCTTACTGCCGGTGGCATGGTTTTTCCGGGTTATGACAATGTTTTTCAGCCTTGCCTTGCCTTTTTCTAGATAACCATGGTGTGATGGGATTGTTTTCTTGGTTTTGGCCGTTGGGATTGCCGGATGGTTTTGGAATCCAGGGTGGAGGTGGTCTCAAGAAAATTCCCAAAGGCCTAGGAATACCTTGACCAATTTTGGTGGGATACATGGTAAAGCTTGAGGGTCGAGTTTCGGTTTAGGGCATAGTGATTCAGTGTGGGTTGCGATAAAGACCAAGAGACAAGGAGATGGAAAATTCCTCAAGGATAGTGATGGAGTCTGCAGGCATTCTTAGCTTAGTTTGGTTTTGTGATCTCGGTGCTCGTTTTAGTGAGATCACAGTTTAGTGAGGACAGAGGTGGTTTAACCTCTGGATTCCCTTGTTTGGTTTTGGATTGGTTTATCCATGAGATCCCACATTCATGCTTGGAATATGGAATGAGGTTTATTGGTTGAAAGAAAGATTTGATTCAACCATGTCTACGGTTGGGTGTTACGTGGAAGTCCTGAACTTGGTCGACTTTGCCTATGTTTAATAAAAGCTAAGTTCTCTTGCTTTTGAACTTGTTAATATGTGGCTTTAATAAATTTTATCTCATTTTTATTTACATGGTTTAATGTTGGTTATGGGCATGGTTATATGACTGGTTATTGTCATGTATTTACATGTAACTCAAAGGATAATGGATGCAAGACCTAATTTATGTCAAAACAATTAAAGGAAGAGTGTGGTGATCCTTCTTGTCAAGTCACATATGAGTTATTAGTCATTTATGCTCTACCTTGTATTCATTTTGTGTAGATTGCATTGATGCCAAGTGTTTGATAGAATGTCAGTCCCGGTTGGGGATGGTCAGGCCTAGTCCTGGAGTCATTTTTTTATTTGAAATTCTAGTTGTCATGTAATTTATGGATTATAAAATCTACAGGGGTTTCTAGGTGGTGACCTAGATTATGGGCTTGAAAAGTGGCATAAATATTGGAGTCGGAGACATAGGTCTGAGTAGAAAGGTCCCAAACGCATGCATACCCATGTTGTGTGTGTGTTCAGAGGGTTCTAGGTGCACCCTTGTCCATATCAAGGGACAGTCCAAGGGTTTAGTTCTTTAAAATCTTATTGGGACCCAGGGGCTAGTAAGGGGAATGGTTGGGATGCATTTTGGGAGTCCTATAGTAGGTGCAGAAGGTCTGGTATGGTGTGTTTCCATCTGTTCCACTTCCTTAACAGACACATAGGGAGTCGAATCATATCATACTAACTTATTGTCACATGTTTACCTCGGTTGGCTGGTTACTTGGGTAGATGTGGGAGGAGGCTGTTACACCT
The DNA here is from genome assembly GCA_000404065.3 of Pinus taeda. Taxonomy (NCBI): domain Eukaryota; kingdom Viridiplantae; phylum Streptophyta; class Pinopsida; order Pinales; family Pinaceae; genus Pinus; species Pinus taeda. The sequence continues at coordinate 68,874 of APFE030364794.1, forward strand.
AGTTATGGCACTTACCATTATTCTCAACTCTTGTGGGAATGAGATCTTTGGATGGCCACAACTATACAACAAGTACTTAGAATCACTACCACATACAAGATGTTGATGGTGGGCAAGCAAGTTCCAAACTTCCTCCTCCAAAATGCACTATTGTTCTACTTCAGAAACTTTTGTTTTCCTTTAAGAGAGCATGCCAAGATGATATGGGAGGCACATTACAGTGTGGTAGTAGGGAACTTCGGTGAAAACACAGTGGAAGTACTACAAAAGAATTTTTATTTGCTTAAACTTCGTTAGGATTTTTAGAAGTATATCAAGTCATGTACCACCCGTGTCATTACCAAACCGACCATTAAGAAGAAAGGCTTGTGAACCCCTTTGACTACTCATAACTAGCCTATGGAATCCATCTCGATGGACTATATTTATAGCATCCTTCTACCAAGAATGGTAATGAATGGGTGTTTGTAGTTGTTGATATATTTTCTAAGATGGCCATCTTGATTACTTGCAAATAGAGTATCACAACAAAAACCATTACTAATTCTTCTTCGAATGAGTGTGGGTACATTTTGGGGTCCCAAATACCATCATCTTAGATCGAGATAACATGTTCCTAAGTACATTTTAGTTGAGACTCGAGCCATTGGTTGATACCAAGATCACCATATTAACTGCCTTCCAGCCCTAGATTGATGACGAGACAAAGGTCATCAATAGGATGATTGTGCACATTTTTCACATGTACAACTCCAAGAATCCATTGACATGGGATGTGAGTATCCCTTATGTTCAACATAGCTATAATAGGTCTCTCCCTATCTCAACTAGCCACATAACCTTTCAAGTGGGCTTGGGATTTCAACCATTAGGTCCCACTGATGTCACACTTTCCGTTGAAAATACACACACATAATATGCACATGTTCAGTCTAAAGTTGATAGAACTACCAAGTTTATTGAACAAATTCTCAACATCTTCCAACATGTCCATGATATTTTAAAAAAATCCAATGCTAAGTATCAACACCACCATGATTAGCTTTGGCTGCCACACAAGTTTCAAGTGGGAGACAAGGTTTGGTTGCATCTATAGAAGGAATGCCTTACATGGGCCTATCAGAAGCTTCAAACACTTTTCTCTGAACCTTACAGAATCACCAAGGCTATGGGTGGAAATTATTTTGAGCTAAGTATCCCCCATTCCTTGGCCTACAACCAATGTTCAATGTGGACTACCTACGGCTATAATTTCCACCATTTTTGGACATATCCCAAATTGCAGAGTAGATGACTAATAGAGATCGACCAAATTTGCATTGAAAAGGTGATAACTAATAAAATCATGGACAAATAATTTAAGTGAAATCACCAATAGAGGGTCTAGCTATATCAGGTTGTCATAGCAGGCCAACTCTTGTACCAAGGCAAGTGGCTCACTAGGGGCTAAGTTTAGCAGAAGTTCCCCATCTCATAGAGGCACTCAATGGAGTGGATACCATTGCTTCATAAGGGGGGAGTTGATCTAGGTGGATGTTGGTGGCCACTCACCTATCCCATTTGGACCCCCACAACTGTCTCTTTCAATTTTTTTAGTTTCCTAAATTGTAGCACAATTTACTATTTTTAGCAGTTTTTGGGGTCTTGAACTTACGGAGCCATTTTGAGGCCCTAAACGACATTTTTTTGGAAATCTGGTGGAAACATGGGTCCATGGACCGATGGATTGATGTTGCCCTTCCCAAAGTGATAGTGCTCAGATAGATCTTTCTAACGAGCTATTATACACGTCAAACGGAGATCGTATGCCAAATTTACGACCCCGGGAAATCGATGTACCAATTTACCCAAACGGGGCCCACTATTTGGCATTTCATCTTCTAGGGTTAGGTTTTGGAATGTTAAGGGGTTTCCATTGTTTCTCAACAATAAATAGCCTTCGAGCCTCATTGTAACATAGTTCAGAGGCATGTAGCCACCACATCTCTTCTTAGAGATATGCTACCATTGCCCTAGCTATTTATTTCCATTTTTTATTTGTAAGCATATCTTAGTATTTTACATTACTGAAATGAATTGTTATTTCCGCTGCATCTTTGTGTTTATGGTTATCTCTGTAATTTGTTGCGTTCCTGTTTAAATCCGGATTAGGAGTACTGATCCAGGTGGATATCGATGGCCACCCTATTAAAATCATAACTATATCATTGACATATTTATTATATTCATTATTATTATATTTTATTTTTGGTCAAATCAAGTTCTTCATGCTCAAAGAGTGAGAAAGAGAAAAAAATAATTTATTATGAGTCAAAAGAAAATGTATTTGAGTCATGTTCCATTTGGAAATTTGTAAGAAAAAGGAATTTGAATTTTTGTTTGATTCAAATTCCATGAAATTAGTAAGTCAACCCTTCTTGGAACTAGTTAGACCAATCCTCCAACAAACACCTATTCGACCCCCTAGACAACTATATATCAAGGATAGTTCAAACCGTTTGAAGGACAATCAATGATCATCACAATAAGAAGTTTTTGTACCTAAAAAACAATAAGTATTCCAAATTAAAGGAGAGAAAAGGCAAGAATAATATCACACATGTGAAGAATGAATTCTACGAACAAAGCCAAATTTTCTATGCTACTGTAGGCCCAAAATTTCAAGAAGTTGACTAGTTTGACCTCTGTTGACTTTGACTTTGGAGGTGGCTTGGAGGAGGGATGGACTTTGAATTTTTGGTGGCAATTTTGTCTTGGTATTGTTTTTGGTCTTGGTCTTGGATATGTGATTTTGATTTGATTCTATAAGAGAAGGATTTTTGGTTTTTCCCCCTTGTGGGGGATTTTCCCTTGCTTGGAGCCTAATTTTTGTGTCTCTTATCTCTTTGTTTTCTTGAAAATTGAACATTTGTATAATTTCTTGATGAATAACACTTAAGAAGTAATAACAAGACATTAGACATTCACAAGTAATTATCAATTAAAAGGAATCAAGCCTTATCTACCCTATGGTTGGCTTCTCAACATGGTATCAGAGCTATGGTGAAGACATTAGCACTATTGAATAATCCCTAAGTAATGTTAAGTATGGAAGAAAAACAGAGAAAAGATATAGTGTGCAAGTAGACCTAAGAATACCAGAGAACAACTCAAACCTCTGTGACAATTTCTATCGCATTCAAAATTCCTGTGATAATATTTCTCTAAGTCATTCAAGCTTACTATGGCAACATCTTCCTATGACATCTGAGCTTACTATGGTATCATCTTCCTGTGACATCTGAGCTTACTATGGAAAACATACTTTTGAACAGGTATCTTCTATCTACAATCTACGAAGAATATAATAAAGGATGAAGGCCGAAATATAAAAGGACAAGATGTGATCTATATTCGTTCACTCGAGAAATATTAGAAGGATGAATCTATAAAGTTATGTAAGAAAAGTTATGAGGCTAAATGTCTCTTCTCTGCAAAAGTCTAATGCTCTGTAGCTAATGAAAATTTTAGGCATAAGTTCTCTCTGATATGTGAGTCTCTGAAGTACTATTCAAATGATAAATGAAAAGAAAACGTGGTATTATATCTGAGGATAATAGGCTAGTATAAAAGGAAAATCTAGGTCCCCTATTATGGAAAACCATTTAAAATTTTATGAATAGTTTTATGGACAATCTTGAGTACTTTCTAGTGGACAAACATGTGGCTTCTTGTGATCAATATTATTGACAAAATTGCGATAAAGTTTGGTCTATTAAAGGGAAGATATATAAGACATTATATTTCAGTGGATGTGAAATCTAAGGCATGGAACAATGCAAGATATATTTCCAAGGCATATACATCAAAATATGAGTTGTTTGTGACATTATATCACTACTAAATCTAAGTCACTTGTTGCAACTTACTGTGGTAAAAGGTCAAGATCTTGTAGCTAATATTTGTGACATAGAAAGGAACAATGATATATCCTCTTGAAAGAAGAACTATGATTCAAAGGTATCCAAACTATAACATGAAATATAATATCCTAGTGACAAAATAACTAGTCAGAAGATTAAAAGTAGGCATCCAAAAATTTTCTGGGTAGTCTAGAAATATGAATGATGAACCTTTTTGTGGAAGAACCCAAGTTTTGTGGCTCTATGATTATAAGCAAGATCCTAAAGTACATTGTTCTATGTTTATATGTGAGGACCTAAGGGACATCATACCTATTGAAATATTTTATATACAAAGGATAGTAGTCTGATGCCTCGTCACAGATCTACATAGAAGACAAACCCGTGACATTATTGTTTGGCTCATTGAAAGGTCACCTTGTTTTGGTATATTGTCTATATAAGAGACTGAAACTATATAAATAATCTTTGTAATTATAGGAAAAAACCTTGTGTATAAACTCTATAATAAATATTCAAATTACTTAGGAGCCAAATTATCAATTTAAGAAGTAGCGTTATATATCCTTATAGTAAGGACCGTGACAAGAAATATGAAGGTATATGAAGCTCATATGAAGCAGCTATGCTACCCTCCTATATATAAAAGAAGGACTAATTACATCATTGAAGCTTACCTATATATGAAGTCTGAAAGTTAGATGGCTAAAGGTTTAAGGTACATATGTTGGAAGAAGATGATACATGTCAAATGAAATTCAAAGGAATGAATCTCAACAAGGATGGATAGGTAAGGTTGAAAATGTATGTATAATTTTTGTTTATTTGCAGCCAATGACCTATGATGCTAGTTTCTAAGTCATGGTGAAATTACAATCTAAATATCTTATGCTCTTTCATATAGTAGCATATTATAAATGGATATGTATAGACATATTAAAGATAATTGATATAGCATTTGAAGTCTCTCCTTGCATATGAATACTAGGTTTTATGATCAATGAATGAAATCCCGTGCATAAAAGGCTTGTTATTAACATCTCTAGGGTTTTGCAACTAACTCAATAGTATGCTTGTAGAATTTGAAATTATTAAATGGAAGGTATTGAAGACTTTAAAGTATCTAGGGTTTGTAAACCCTAGAAAAGGTTTGAATTAGAAAACCATAGAAACAAAACCCTAATTAATCATTTCAACTGTAAGAAGAAGTTACAGGTCTTGAATATGACATAAATGACATCATGCTAATGTGATGACAAGGTTGATGAAAAAGGTCAAAATTTAAGAGGGATACGACTTTCCTCAAAAGGATAAGTACTCAACATATCCTTTCTTTGATTACAACTATTTTTATTTTGTCTATGCACTTTTCTTTTTTTGTTCTTTCATAGTCTTCCAATAAAGCTTGCAGGTCAAAAAAGGAACTATCTAAGCTTTATTAGAAGATGGAAGAATTGGAAGAATGTAGCAAAGCACATAGATTTTTCTAAATCTTAATAGACGAAGAAAGCAATTTGAAGTATGCATAAAAGAAGTCAATTAGATGGAAACATGAAAGCAAGATTTAATAAAAGTGAAGAAGTTCACTTACCTCAACTGGAAAAAGGGAGCTGTAAGATCTTCGATGGATACCATACTACTTGAAGAGAAGCTTGTGATCAAAAGGAAATATGACATATCTATGGAAATATCCTTTAGCAAGAAGTTGAACAGTTCTGATATTGTTGATACATAATTATACTGACAACTGATTGGTTCCTTGATATATTCTATTTAGGAGCACATCTATTGGGTTAACAACAGAGATGTTGATAAATATACTACTGATGGTTGGGAACTAGTATGATTTCTTAGAAAAGCATGAAGCCGAATTTTGTTCTAATGTGAAGGATTGTACAATCAGTTGTGAATAATTTTGGCTCCATAAGGTGTTTGATGAACTATTTGATGACATGTTGGATTTGATTATGATACTGATCAAAGGTGCATGAATATTGCGAGAGAACTAGGAAGCTTGAAGTACTTTATATTTCGAGAGTATGATGTATATAGGAGCCAAGAATATACAACTAGATCTCCACAAAAGAATAGGTAGCTAATATAAGGGAAGTATGAGTACTTCCAACACAAGATTGGGCTTGTAGTTATCTCCTCCCTGTTTGAGAGGTAGTGAGGATCTCCTCCTTATCTAAGAGGGAGTGAGCATGGACACTATGTTCTCCATGTGTCATGTACTATGGCCAGGACTAACAACCATAATCCTAGTGCATGAACACTAGTAGGGAGAATGGTGGATTGGATAAGCATAAGGGACATATATTCTTGAGTCATGTATTGTGGTGGACTAGGATTAAAATCCTAAGTTGGATACATGGACTTGGTAACGAATGGTTTGCAGGAGACACTTCTCCTTGGATTAGGAAATGGTCATGTGAGGTCATACCTTGGGAACATCTGGGTGGGGTATGTGCCTTGAGAGGCGGTGGTGTCAAAAGTTATACCTCCCAACATTGTGCTTTGATCTAGTGGAGAGATAGAGCATAATTGTCAAGGCCTTGGTAGTTTGAAAATGTTGGTTATGATGATGTAAGCATCACTGATGTTTATCAATCTAGATCCTTTATTATATGGATATTTCAACAAGAGAATATCTTGTTGAGTAATTATGAATACTTCCCTAGTTAAGAGGGAGTGTTGAAATTGTAACTAGTGTTGGTCTTCATAATGTAATGTAGTTTTATCGTTGACATATTTATTATATTAATTATGATTATATTTTATTTTTGGTCAAAGCATGTTCTTCATGTTCAAAGAGTTAGAAAGAGTCAAAAAGAATTTATTATGAGTCAAAAGAAAACGTATTTGGGTCATGTCCCATTTGGATATTTGTAAGAAAATATATTTTGAATTTTTGTTTGAGTCAAATTCCATAAAATGAGAAAGTGGACCCTCCTTGGAACAATTCGGTCCCGTCCTCCAACAAACACTTATTCGACCTCTAAAAAACTTATAAAGGATATTTCAAACCATTTGAAGGATAATCAATGATCATCACAATAAACACTTTCTGCACATAACAAAGAAACTATATCGAATTAAATGAGAGAAAAGGAAAGAATAATATCACACATGTGAAGAAGGAATTATGTGAAGAAAGCCAATTTTTCCTATGTTACTGCACGCTGAAATTTTAGGGGCCGAAATTTCAAGAAGTTGACTAGTTTGACCTATGTTGACTTTGACTTTGGAAGTGACTTGGAGGAGGGTTCGGCTTGGATTTTTGGTGGAAGCTTTGTCTTGGTATTGGTATTGGATATATCATTTTGATATGATTCTATAGGATAAGGATTGTTGGGTTTCCCCCTTGTGGGGTTTTTCCCTGGCTTGGAGCTTAATTTTGGTGTCTCTTGTCTCTTGTCTCTTTGTTTTCTTGAAAATTGAAGATTTGTATAATTGCATGATGAAGAACACTCAAGAAGTAATAATATGACATTAAACATTCATAACTAGTTATCAAGTAAGAGGAATAAATACTTATCTATCCTATGCTTGGTTTCTCAACAAAGCCACCTATTCCACTGGCTCATACCACAATTTTCCTATTTTGCCAATTTACTATTTTTGGCAGTTTTTAGGTTGGGAACTTCTGGAGTTGTTTTGAGGCCCTAAATTATGTTTTTTGGGGAAATGGTTCGATTATGGTCATAGAATCCCATCCTTAGTTGGAAAGTGTACTCCTCAAATAAACCTTTCCAATAGGCTATCATGTGTGCTAGACGAATATTGTATTCCAAAGTTACAACTCTAAGAAGTTGACATTCCAAATTACCCCATGGGGCCCATAAGCCTTTGGTGCTTCATCTCTTAGGTTTAGGGTTTTGGATATTTAGGGTTTCTCAATGTTTCTTGATGATAAAAATTCCTATGAGCTTCATTACAACATAGTTAAGGAAGGTCCATAGTTGTCACATCTCTTCTAAAAAATAAGCTACTATCGTTTGAGCTAGTTTGATTTCATTCTACATGTATGCAATTTCAACATTTTCCATTTATTAATAAATTAAGTGAAGTTTCACTTTATATCTATGTGTTGGTTATAAATATGTATTTCAATTCTTTCCCTTCATAAATTTAGATCAATTTTACATTATTCCAATACCAAGACAAAGAATAATTGATAAAACTTGTGAGTTTATTTTATTTTTGACATCCTAGTGAGCCAACCTTTTGATATGTCTGATAATAGACTTTGTAGGTAATTATAAAGAAGGGAAATTGGTTCCTACGAGTAAATGGAGAAATATTACAAAAACCATGAAAGTGTGCTAAGGAGTAATAGATTGACATGGAGTTTGTGAGAGAGAGGCAATGGGCAAGAGAAAGATCTTGGTTACATAATTTTTGGTATAAAAGTAGGGGAATCCTGCATGTTTGAAAAGGAGTTCCATCTAGTCATTATTATACAAAGAATTTTGAAGCAGAGAGTGGTTCCAGCTAAAGATAATATAAGAAGTAGAATTGTGAGAAGATAACTACATCAGGGAAACTTTAGATGGAAGTTACAAAGAACACAAAAGCTCTAGAAGGTGCAGTTCTAGGTAAGACCTTGTAGGTTTTTTTTTTTTTACATTTTTCAGTTAAAATTTATGCAGGGATAAACATAGAGAAAAGTGTGGCAAAGATGTTGTAACAAATTGTAGTTGATGATTGAGAGTAAAGAGAACAATGGAATTCTTTAGGAGGAGAGTGTGAGTAGGTGTGAGGAAAAATGAAGCTTAGAGGTTTATAATGGATGGAACCATAAGTACCAAAAGGACAAGTTTAAAAGAGAATCTTAGTGAGGTATTATGTAGTAGGGTGAAAAATACTTGTTACTATAGAGGCTTATTTATAGCTCATAGTTGAACATGGAGAAGCTCACAGAGAAATATGCAGAGATAACTATGGATAGTCAAGTAAATAGTTTAGGGGAAAGCTACAACAAGATGAGAGAATATTCCAATGCAATTGGTGGGAAAATAATGAGTGATGAGGAATTTGACAGGGAAATAAATGACTTAAAAAATAATCTTTGTGTGATGATCAAAGTCATATTGGTTGGAAATTTAAGAGAACACTCAAGTGTCCTATTTTGCCATTATACAAAAGGAAATTGATGCACAAACTGGAAGTTTGGTTAAAGACAAAGTAAAACTGAGAGAAGTTGAGTATGGACAAAAATCCATGCTAGAAGAATAAGCAGTTCACATTTCTGAACCTGAACAAGGAGAAATACCTAGAGAAGATGACAAGGAATATGAGGGACCTAAAGAGGATCTCATAGAATACTTGAAGAATGATGGAATGAAGCATAAGGATTCTCAAGGGTCATATGATTTTGAAAATAATATTTTTTTGTGTATATAGGTTATGAAGGAGATGAAAATGGAAACATATTAGAATTTTTCATGAATGAAGATAAAAAATTGTCTCATGAAAGCATAAAAGGCGCTAGAGTCTAGAAGATTCTAGTAGATGGAATAAAAGAGACAACAAATCTTGTGGAAGAGTTAAATTTTTTAGACGAATGGTTAGGAAATAATGAGTTTTATGAAGAATACATAGAGATTGCATACATGCTTCAAGTAATTTATATGGAGCATCCAAGAATTCTCAATAATAGTGGTATAACTAGAGAATTTAAAGATAAAAAAGAGGAATCTAGGAGATGATATATTTGAGAAGCAAGAAGGAAGCCAAAAGTAGGAAGACATAAGTTAGTCTTTTAAAGAAAATGTAGACATAAATACACTAATGAAGAATTCACCTAAAAACAGAGCAAGTGGAAAGATAGATTAACAAATATCAAAGGGAGGAAAGTTAAAGAGAATATTTCATAATTGAGAAAATATTCTAAACAAAATGAAGGCATGGAGAAAGTCATAAGTTGGTTTGGTGATACCTCCAAAGGTGAAGTGCATAGAGCCCTAAAAAGGGCTATGTAATATTGTAATGATGTGAGTGTGGAGCTTGAAAATGAAAGTAAATTATAGGCTGATAGTGAAGTATGATAGAAGGGTTGAAGAAATTGTGGTGCAAAACATGGATTGATTGATTGTTGGTGCATGTCAATGGATGCATTTTCACAAGAAGGTATGAAATATTCATTACTAAATTGTCATTTTGATGAGAATTTAAGAATGGTTATTAGGAAAAAAAGTGTGTTTGTACATTGTTTTGTGATTATGAGTTCGAGAAATCATCTATGAGCATGTAAATTAAACATACAACTTGGAAATATGAAGTACTAGTAACATGAGTGCTCATTTCATGAGTAGTTAACAACCAATGGATCTAGAGGAATTTTATACAAGATAATGGACATGTTTGAAGAACATTCATATGCCTTACTAGAATTAATTGGAGAAGCACTTTGGATGCATGGATGTCAACAAGAGATGAGGCTGATGGATGATGAGTTTTACTATAGCTTTATGTGATAAAAGCATGCATGAGTAAACAAAAAAGGTGAGTTAGTATAGAAAATGTGGAGTTTAATTCTAGAGTTAATATGACATTCATGGGACAAACACTCCAAAAGGAGGAGTATAAACAACAAAATAAAGATAAAAAATAAATTACAAAGACAAGATAGCATGAATAAGGTCTTGGAAAGCATGACATAAACATTATGTTTACATCTACACAACATCATATTAAAGAATAAAAAGTTGTCTATCATCAAAACGAGAAGATTGAGAGTTCAAATTATAACTAGTAGATTATAGAAGAACCATGATTGATAATTAAGATTGCAAGATAATTATAATTGATTTTATCCCTTAAGCATGAACCTCTTTGTATATTAAAATAATAAATAGATCATTATAGGAGCTCAAAGTATTTGTTGGGTGATGAGATCCTCATATGAGTATAAATATATCTTTGAAGATAGATTTGGTTCAAAAAAGATTGGATCCAAGAGTCATTTTAGTATTTGGTTGCATAATTTATGGAGTTAGGATTTGTTGTAATTTAAAAGTTTCATCTTCCAAGTATTTATGTAAGTGTTTTGGCATGGATTGAGGGGTTAGCTAGGATGAAGGTGTTGAAAAACCATTTCTGATCTACAAATAATTACTTGTGCTATTATTTACCATTAGATTAACCTAGTCAATTTTCATCAAGAAATTATACATCAGAAATTCAACTAATAACAATGATAAGAAATTAAAAACCATAGTGCATAGTAAAATGAGACACCAATATTTAATGTAGAGACCAGGGCAAAACCCCATAAGGGGGAAAACCCAATCAAACCTTTCCTTAGAGAGATCCTTAAACAATAAATTAAGACATGGATAATACTGACCCAATATGGCTTCCACAAGTGTTGAGATATCCTCCACAATGTATGCTACATAATGTCCAACAAGAGGCTGATCCACTCACCATATCACAAATACAAAGTTTGGATCTCTTCCCTCTGAGGCTTGAATTGATTTGTAGATGCACAAATATTCTGATCAAATTACAATTCTGGTATAGCTTCAAATCTCAGACAATTCTCGACAAATATATCTTTGGAAGCACCAAAATCATGATCAAATCAATAGCTTCAAATATCAGACCATTGAATTTATACCATAATAATAAGAAGTGGATCTTGGACCACTAATTTGAGATCATACTAATAATAAGTATATCTCAGATCACTAACTTCATATCATAATAATAATCAGCAAAGCTCAGACCAATGACTTTAGATCATAAGTGTAATAAGTAGATCTTGAACCTATAGCTTCAGATCATAACAATAATAAGTAGATCTTAGACCACTGACTTTAGATCATAATTGTAATGAGTAAATCTCAAACCTCTAACTTCAGAGCATAATAATAATAAGTAGATCTTAGACCACTGAATTTAGATCATAAGTGTATTGAGTAGATCTCGAATATTTGACTTTAGTTCATAAGTACAATGAGTAGATCTTGAACATAAGAATTCATATCATAAGTATAATGAGAAGATCTCTAATCACTTATTTTAGATCATAAATTAATGAGCAAATCTAGAGATCTTAGACCACTTCACTTAGGAGATAATATGAGTAAGGCGTGTGTGTTCGAATTGCATCCCAAGGAGAGATAATTAGCATCTCTATATAGCCATCATGTGATCTGAATGAGAGAGTTTCAAGTCAAGCCAACTAGCCATCACGCGAGTTTCTAGGAAAGTTGACTTGATCATCTAGAAGAGCCAACCTAGCACTTGTGGAGCCACTTGAAATTATAAATTAAAATAATAATTTTGTTTTTCTCAAATAAAATGAAAATAAATAATTTTATGAAGATATACATAGCTACAATTTTGACACTCCCTCTTAGCTATGAAGGTATTCATAATCATAGTCAGGATGTCACACAAGTTGAAAAGGGTTCTCTAAGAAAAGCTGAAGCTTTAGATCAACATCAACAATAGTTCATTACGACCAACATCAAACAAACAATAGAAAATCACCATGGTACTACCCATTTATTGTCTCCCTAAGATACATCAATCGTTGTCTCATGACCATGGTATCATCATATCCATACATAGTCTACCAAAGAGACATAAGTCCATCAGCTAGTACTTTAGAACTAGAGTACTTCCATATCCATGCATGATAACTATAAGCTCTCTTCGAAATGAGATTGGAGATGGATTCTGGGAGGATCCTATCTAATCAGGTAGCCTATAAACCCATTTTCCTATACAAGTCACTATACTTGACAAAAGGACTACAACCCTATTCAAGTCACAATACAAAACACATGAAAATATCCATCTTCCTATATAGGTAAATGTACCAAACACATGGAATACAATCCTATTCAAGTCATCGTACAAGACACAGGAAGATTCTCACATGACCATTCTACCTAATCAGTTCAAGCTACAAGACACAAGGATAATATCCCTATACAAGTCATAATACAAGACACATGAATAACGTATGTCCAAGATGTTTTCTAATCCATCAAACCATTCTTCCTATATAGGTCACGTTAACACAAGGACTACGACCCTATACAAGTCAACGTGACACAAGAAGAATAACATGATCTAGGAAGATCACTTCCCCCTCTTGGCCATAGAGGCATGCTAGACAAGTACCAAGTTATCTCTAAAGTACATGGATTTTCCTTTAGGGAGAGGTTTCATTAGAATATTAATTTCTTTCTCATTAGTGGAGATGTATTGGAGCTTCACTGCTCCCTTTTGCACCATGTCATGAATATAATGATACCTGATGCCAATATGTTTTGAATTTCCATGGAAAAATAGATTCTCTGACAACTTTATACAACTTTGATTATCAAAGAATAACAATGTGGCTTCCAACATTGGATCAAAAAACCGGCAAGTAATTTCCAAATCCAAATTGCTTCTTGAGTCATTGCATAGGCTGCCATATATTTTGCCTCAGTAGAACTTAGTTCTATAAAAGATTTCCTTCTGCTTATACAAGAAACCATAGCAGAGCCTAGAGAGAAACATCCACCGGTTGTACTCTTTCCATAATAAATACTTCTAGCCCAATTAGAGTAAGAGAACCCCTGTAGTCTATTACCAACCACATATTTTAGACAATAATTAGCAATATGCTCATCAATAGACATGTATAATAGATAATACAAGCCATAAAACAACTTCTGAAGCCCAATTTCTTCATAAATCAGTTATGCAATAAAACACCCATGTCATTTGGGCTCATATAGCACCCACAAATGAAAATTCAAGCATTAAATAATTCAATGAGCTAATTTGTAAGCATAGCTTCTTCAAATTCTACATCATGCAAATGTCCATGGACTCATAGTTCATAAGACGAATCTCAAAAAGGATTTCATCGAGCTTCATGCTCTCAATCTTGGGTATCACCAAGATTTTTCACTAAGCTCCCTCCTATACTAGGTATAAATTTTCTGGGCTTTAATCAGAAATATACATAGTAGGTTCATCTTCAACAAATTCAGATTAACATCGTTCTACAAGAATTCGACCTGTCTTGGAAGTCACAACATACTTCTATAGATTAAAAACAATATTTGAACATCCTTAACAGTCTTGATTATGCACTTGCAATCCTCACTCGAAATCCTCACTCGAAGGCCAAGGAAGAACAAATACAACCAAGCAAGATAGAAAAGACAAGATACTATAAGTAAAACAATAATATAAATAATCAAGAAAATACTTATCTCTTGAGACTATATTAACTCCCTCTTGAGCTTGGTCTCTTTGAATCCTTATCATCATCAGGGAGATAGAGCTTCTTCTTTTATTGGGATAAATCCATCATAGGAATTATCTGGTCATTTTCTCCAACAATAAATGTACATTCAATAACTCTGCTTACCCATGAGATGAAACCCCAACAATATGAGTAACCCTAGCAGTATTCAACATGTCATTCTCAACAACACACATCATAATAACATCTACAATTGCACATTAGCATGCAGACTCATCATGAAACAAAATCAACCTTTTGAGTTTGTAACTGCTATATATATATATATATATGCAACCTATCAAGTTTATTTCAATCTCAATCATAAAGGTAAATCTTACATTCAATAAATAATCACAACAGATGCAATCCATGCATCATATCAAACTCTTAGTAAGACACACAACAAAATTATCATGGATATTTATAAGCTTAAGGTGTCATCAATGTTGAACACTATTCACTGTATTAAAGAAAGAGAACTCTCAATCAATCCACCATAAAAAGAACGTACAAGAGATTCATCACCCCTGCATATACCTTTGTCCAAATAATACTATAAAAATTTGTCTTGTGCATACAAACCTTCTACAGTAATAGTATATAGTCATCAAAGTTAACAAGTACATATCAATCAACATTCTACAAAAATGTCTTTGCCACTACACCCGTTTAGGCATACACGATCATACATACAAGAGGGTTAATGATTATTAAAAAACAATAGTGAGTTCAATAGCAAGCCTATCAGTCATAAGCAACAAATTCACATATTAATCTATGTTCAAACATATAAGTCTCTATCCTACATACTCAATATTATTCAATGTAAACCTATGAAAAACATTCAACCTATATTTACTCAAGAACCACTAATGTAAAGATCTGGATCTATGGATAGGAACTAGCATGATAATAACCTTTGCAAAACAAGAACTTCTCCCTTCATTGTGCAACCATTGTTATATATACTCCGCTCTACAATTAATAAATTCCCTCATATACATGATTACTAAACCATACTCGTCATACTCTACTGAGCCATAAACAAAACAACATACATATGGCATCAATCCATCTTTAGACATATAAGGAAAATTAGCTCAGTTACAGACCCTTACAGACAAGTACATTATCCTATCAACACTACACACTTCACAGGTATATAATCACCCTTTTTACTTATCATCTAGTAGATCAACTTATGTTGTATAATTTCTAGGCATATTTTAACCTTTGTTACAAACTTGATGCTATAACCCATAGGTCTTCTCTGTGAACTATTTCTCTGCAGTCATTGATGATCTCTAGTTTCTATAAGATAAAGCATAAGATCTGCTATAAACCTCTAATGTTTCAACTCCCAAAATAGATTCATATGCACTATATAAAGCAAGTTTATTTCTGCAAGCCAAAACTACAGATGCACATATTTTAGACTTAACCAAACCACTATATTGTTCAGTATTCAATTATCTATCTGATCTAAGAGATTCAATGTTGATGTTTTCAATCAAACTATTTATCATATGGTGCACAAATTGTTATCACAAAAACTAATCACCTAACCATTTCTTACTAGGTGGATTGAAATACACCATGTAGATTTAATTTTTCCATAGTAAAATCAGTTTCAATGTGGAAAATAATTTAGTAAACCACTTTTATTAAATTATTTTCTGATTTAAATAAAAACCCCTATGAGAATAATTAGATAAATCATTATTTATTTAATTTTCTTTAGGAATGATTATTAAATCATTATTTAATAATTCCTCCTTGTCACATTTCACTAAATCCATTGGGAATATTTAAATAAATCATTATTATATTAAATTCCTTATTTTATGTTATTAGAATAATTATTAAATCACTATTTAATAATTATTTTGATTTCACACCTTTTTTGTTTCTCGTGAAATAATTATTAATCATTTTATTTATTAATTATTTCTAAATAAATGCATTTAACCATTTTAAATACTTTCCCCTCTCCAATAAATATAATAAAGTATTCCAAGTAGTTAGATTTGAATTTGGTTAATAATATTTTATTATTCTCCATTTTCGAGATTAACTCCATACTTTGATATATAAAGGAGAGTTTTTCATTCATTTTTCACCATGATCATTATCATCGTCAACATTATCGTCATTTTTCTTGAGCTCCCATTTTGACTTCTTCACTTTTGTTTGGGCTTTTCACACATTGAGAGAGAGAATCAATTTCTGAAGCATCAAGGATATCAAAGGACCCATCCCACGGAGGAGGACTTTTAGACAATTATGTAGATCTCCTTCACCAGGTGTTATCAATAAAAGATTTATTCATTTAAAATAGTCTTTCCAATTGGGTTATTATACTAGATACTTTGTATTGCTGCTTTCTGTTTTGGGTTATATCTTCTTTTACTACAAGATTTCTATTTTTGTTTCATATCTAAGATGACAACAACCATCAACTTGTTGTTAGGGTCACTTGTCACCTAGTGACTTAAGTGAATTATTTTTGGTACACCTTCCAATGATTTTCACACTAACACAAATATTTAAGGGACTTCCAACAATTAAAAAAGATCTCCGACAAATCAAATATAATGCACATAAACTCCGCAAACAATGTAAAATATTCTAGATAACTGTGTAAACGTTGTTAGATTCCAGCCCCCTCAACAAGTTTATTCATACCTCTCATTAGAGTACATATATGCTACCATATATCTATGTGAATTGATTCTAGAGGCTTTCATTATTTGCGCAGAGGAAACACACAATAAAATCTCTATATTACCATATAGCAGATTAGTTAGTTTGCATAGCAACTCAATAAAATCACATGAAATATACAGATATGAATACATATACCCAAAATGAAAATTAGTTAACACATCAAGATCTTGAGCACACTATGATGAAGGTATCGATCTCACGTATGCACAACCATCATAGTGAAACTTAATTTGAACCATGTGTTTAAAAAAATGTTGGATTAGATCCTTAGTATTCATACATTCTCTCCTAATTAATATGTCTAATGCATATTTAGCAAAGATTGCATGGGTCACCTACTAGAATAAAACATAGATTTCGAGTCCATGTTGAGTACTTGCACCCATGTGCTCAACCTCTTGAAATTCTCAACCACATATCTCCTCAAAACTGTAAATAAACTTGAGCTAGAAAAAAGAAAGCATACAAATCTATTTGATTCCAATACCAAAAGACACACTCCACTGCCTGATCTTACTACTCTAATACGATGGTGAAAAACCATTTCTAATCTACAGATAATTACTTGTGATATTATTTACCATTTATTTAGCTTAGTGAATTTTCATCAAGCAATTCTACATCAGAAATTCAACCAATAATAGTGATAAGAAAGTAGAAACCACAATGCACAATAACAAGAGATGCGAGTGTTTAGGAAAGAGACCGAGCAAAACACCACAAGGGGGAAAACACAATAAAAAATTTCCTTAGAGAAGTCCTTCAACAATACATCAAGACATGGATAATACTGATCACCAGATGGCTTGCACAAGTGCTAAGATATCCTCCACAATGTCTTCTACATAATGTCGAATGAGTGGCTGATCAACTCGCCATATCACATAAACAAAGTTTGGATCTCTTCCCTCTGAGGCTTGAAAAAATTTGTAGATGCACAATTTTTTTTTATCAAATTACAATTCTGATATAGCTTTAGATTTGGGAAAGATCCTGACAAATAGATCTGGGGAAGCACCAAAATTTTGATCAAATCAATAGCTTATGATATCATGCCACTGACTTCAGATCATAATAATAATAAGCAGATCTCTAATCATTGACTTTAAAGCATAAGTGTAATGATCAAATATTGAACCTATGACTTCATAATATAATAATAATAGAAACTAACTTTAGATCATAAGTTTAATGAGAAAATATCAAACCTCAGACTTTAGATCATAAGTATAATGAGCAGATGTATAATCACTGATTTCAGATCATAAATTCAATGAGCAAATCTACATATCTTCAACCACTTCACATAGGAGAGAAGATGAGTAAGGTACGTGTGTTAGAATTTCATCCCATGGAGAGGGAATTAACCTCTGTATATAGCAATCATGTGATCTGAATGAGGGAGTTTCTAGGCAAGCCAACTAGCCATCATGTGATTTGAATGAGAGAGTTTCAAGGCAAGCCAACTAACCATAAAGTGAGTTTCAAGGAAATTCGACTTGATCATCTAGAAGAGACAACCTAGCACTTGTGGAGCCACTTGAAATTATATATATAATATATATATATATATATATATATATATTATATATTATATATATATATATATATATTTTTCAAATATAATGAAAATAAATAATTTTATGAATACCAACTAGAGCTACAATTTCAATAGAAGGAAGCCCTAAAATGTGTGAAATCGGACTTAAAAAGTGACCATGATAAACCAATGAATTTAGTCCCAAAAGGAAGAGGAGTAGTAGGTAGTGTTAGATAGTGTTACAGACGAATTCCATGCACAAAGTTCCATTGTAATGGAATAATATGTTTATGCCTCTGAGTAGTGGATGTCTCTCTCTGATTAATGTGCTTTTTCTATGGTCCAATATAGAGTAGAATTGTAAGTGAGGTAATTTGTTCTTCATGTATTTATATATTCCAGGTTGGGAATATCTCTTAGCTCACAGTCATATGTGTATTTATTTCTCTATAATATTAGTTTCTATGTATTTATGTTATTGTGTAATTGTGAGGCTGGGTTAAGTAGTTCAATAGAAGGTAATCAATCTGTCAGGATTGGTGACCAAGGAAGGGTTTTTTTATAGTATTTCAAGTTTTCAAAGCGAATCTCCCCATATTAGGTCAAGCCTAACCTTATGTTTTTTCATTTAGAACTCTTGACACCTTGACACTCAATACTCAAAATGACAACTGACGGGAAATACATTCATTATTTAATGTTATATCAGTACTAGGATAGAAAGATTTTGGGAATTTTAATAAAATGTGTTTTTCCCAATTATCGACACTTTAAAATTGATCCCAAACTCCTAAAATTTGATATCCCAGATATCCAAACTCCGATATACCCAACACCTGATATCTTGGGGGGAAAGCTTTAATTGATGGAGAGTTGTTCATTTATTGGGATGTAAATATATTTGTCTATTAGGACATGTTTATATTGGGATATTGGTAAAATTATGTGGTATTTTCAGTCATTGAAATCCCAATATATCAACCCTAATAGTCAGTGCCATTAGATAATAAAAAGAAGTACCATCACTTGACATTTTGTCAATACTAGGACAAAGAAAATTCTGATAAGTCTGATAACATACCTTGTAGGTAATTCCAAAGAAGGGAAATTTGTTCTTGTGAGTAAACGAAATTTTTTTACAAGCCCCATGAAAATGTTACAAGGAGTAAAATATTGACAGAAAGTTCGTGAGGCAAAGGAATATGCATGTGAAATATCTTAGTTACATCACGATCATTAAGTGGAAATGTATTCATATAGTGATGATAGTGCATTATATTTATATTGTTCTTGGATAGATACTTTCTTTTAAAGCCTAGGAAGGTTTATAGAGGAGAATATTTCCTTTAATTTTATCTTCAAGCTTGTCAAAGTACTAGGTGGATATTCTAGGGTTTTTAGTGGACTTCCTTACTCATCACCGTAGATCCACTTATATATTTTTCAAGGGAGGCCTTATTTGAATCCATATGCCCATAAAAAACATTAGTCTCTGATCCTTCCATCACTCTTATTTTCTTGAATAAACTCCCAACCATTTTGCGAAATTCACTCTTCATATCACTTTGAAAATTATTTCCTTAAATCCTGGAAATATTACCCTAGAGAATACCCCCTTGAGCCAAAGGAGAGTCAATCTAGAGTAAAGAAGAGGATTGGTTAGCTAATAATAGCCTCCCTCTTAGTTTCACTCAACCCACACTTCAGCCTTAGGACTTTATCTTTATAATTTCATGTTTAAACAAAAATAACTAATAAAAAATGTTTACAATTAAATCTTCAATAACTTATCATTTAATTAATTATTAGATCTTCAATAACTTATCTTTCAATAAATTATTAGCTCTTCAATAAATAAGTGGCTTGTTAATGAATTTATATTCTATGGTTTTTTCTAGCATTATCATGCCCATTATAAAGCTTTTAACTAAAGTGAATCTATATCTAGCTTATTATCATGCCCATTTTTAAGATTTTAACTAAAGTGAACCTATATCTAACATCTGTTTGTATGAAGAACGATTAAATTTGATATAAATTTATTAAACTATATTGCATTTGTTTCCATAAAAAAAATGAGTATTATCAAAATATAAGTGCCTCGATCTTATTTTTGCACTTAAATAAGTATATTTGTGAGATAATGAATGAGAACTACTATATTTGTATGAATTTCCATTGTGCAATGTAAGAATCCCTCATTTAATAAGTGACTTCTTATGAGATTGCATTTTCATTTCGTTATATAAAAAAAATTAGGGAGAAGAAAAAGTGAAATACAAACTCCATAGAAAGTCTTAAGGATAATCCAATCTTAAGAAATAAATTAGTTTTCATTAGTGGAGTTTAGACACTTTTTCCTAGTGATTTTCCAACCTTTGGTTTTAATCAGAATATTTTTTTAATCATTAAAATATTAATATTATATTTTTTAATCATTAAATAATATTATTTTTCAATCATTAAAACATATTTTCCACTTTGCCAAAATGAAAAGTGTATTCCTGCCTTTGAATGAAATTATGCGTTCACCTGCAATAGAGTTAGAATTTTATTTTCCACCCCAAATTTCAACTTTGCAAAACCTTTAGGTGGAGGATTTCAAATTTCAAAGAAATCAAAATGCATTTCTCAAATTTCAAATAAATTTCAAATTTCAAATAAATAACTCAAATTTGAAATAAATTTCAAATAAATAACTAAAAGCCATTAGAGAAGAGTTGTGAATTTCAGCAGAGTTAGAATTTTACTTTTGGTGGAATTAGAAATTTACTTTTCACATTGATGAAAACCAAAATTTAAGTACATGAAACGTTTGTGGAGGAATACTTTGATTTTCAAAATAAATCAAAGTTCTTAAAATCCTCCAATAATTAAAGTCTGCACAGGAAGACTTGCAACTTAAATAGTAGAGAAATTGGAGTTTCGAATCTGATAAAAGTGAACAGTTTTTTTATTCATGATTTAGTAGGTTATTTTTCTAATATTTAGATTTATAATTTTTTTGGAATTAAAAAAAAAAAATTATTTAGAACAAAATTTCTATTATGATTTAGTAGGTTATTTTTCTAATATTTAGACTTATAATTTTTTTGGAATTAAAAAACAAAAAAATTATTTAGAACAAAATTTCTATTAGAGTGGAAAACTAAATAAATTCAGAACAAGAAAAATTGAAAAATAAAATAATAAAAAGAATGTGGTACCCAACAAAACATAACATTTTTAGAGTGCATTGAGGTCTCAGTAACAAGGTATGTTTTTTTTCCTAAAAAATAAATTAGAATTAGCATATTTGGAATTTAGTGAAAATGGACAATGATGGTATTAATCTACCAAAATGAACAAGAAAGGTGGAATTAAAATTGTTCTTATTTTGTAGTGAAAGAGGAATCAAACTCTACCAAATATCATAAGGGTTTTCATTACATTTCAGCTTCCTGAATTTACATGGTTCCCCCATGGTGGAGAGGAGTTGGCCCCTACTTCAACAACATAGTAACTAGTCATGCTTCTAATAAATTTGCTCACAATACCAGAACTCCAAACTCCAACAGGTGTAAAGTGCAATCTTCAACAATGTCCAAACCATAGACAAAGGAAGTTATACTTGAATCAAGGAAAGAAACTAAGCAAAAACAGGAGCCCAAGAACACAAGAACATGCCTTCCCTAAACAACAATAACACCACCATATGAAATCATCTCATATAAAGTTAGAGAGAATATTCAATACATGAAGGATCATGTATTGATATGTAAGTTTTGAGAATCTAGCCCTCATAAAGAATACTCATAGGATGGATTAGAAAACAATGGTGACTGAAAGGAGACATCAAGCTCAAAATTAGATCGAAGGTTTTCCTCACTGTCATTTTTAATAATATAGAGGATCAAGATAGAATACTTCAAGGGGGGCATTACTTCTTGTTGGTTGTAGTATTTTGTTATCTCGATGACCCAACATTTAATATCAATCCATGGTCCGTAGAATTCAGGGTGCAACACTAGAAATGCCTGAGAAAGGTTCCAGGATCCTACAAGATGAATCCCTACTCCAACATGTTCATCAACACTCCTTTGAGCTCTTGCAAAAACTAGTTAAACTCTTGATCTTATTCTTGTAATCAAATGAATTATTAAAGAACCAAACCCTAACTAACAATCAACTAGAAACCTAAGCTTTTACTACTAATCAAACTGAGTAATTCAAATGGAAACATTGTCTCAAATTGACTAATAAGTAAGACAAATAAATTCCTAGACTATCCACTCATGATGTAAGACAAACATTCTCACACTCAATACATAAATCAAACAACCAAGCCTATTATAATGTTGTGCACAATGTTATTTAAAACTCTTTGTGTAACTCTATATAAACCCAAGGAATTAAAGATCAAGTTCCAAATCTATTTAAGGTACACCTATTTCAATCAAGATGTCTTGACTGTATAAGAAAACTTTAAATGTATCAATGCCAATGTTTTTCACTCAAATCTAATGCTAAATACTCTCCCAAATCTTACTCGCAAGTTTCAAATCTTAAAAAACAAATAAGCTTACTACCTCAATCAAAAATCAATTATGGAAATGATTCATTTACATAAGGAATATATATCAAGGAAAAGGCTTTATAGCTTTCAAGGTTACAAACCATTAATGTATTTATAGTGACTTGAAATTGGTTACAGAGTTGTAGCTTTAATGATCAAAAATATTTTTATACAAACCAATTCCTTAACTCTAATCCTCGTGGAATGAACATACATCAAAGGGAATATAGATCAAATCATTAAATATATTGGGTTATCACAGTTGTGAAACTTTGAATTTCATAAACCAATCAATATCAATATGTGATCTATTTTGTTATGAAAAAGTTAACAAGTTAAATAATGACAAGTATCGATATTGTTAACAAATATCAGTTTAATCCACACTCTGAATCACAATGAAATATGGTGTATTCCTTGCTATCAATCATATACTGTAGACTCAAATAGATATGGACAACTTCGAGTTGTTATTTAACACAAGGTTTCCATATACCAATAAGCTTATTTGGTTTGTAACTCAACAATGGACTTGGATCGAAGTGGATATGTCACTCTTATGTTATAACTTTGAAAAAGAGCTCTAGATCTCACAAGATCTGATGCACCACTATAGTGTTACTCCACAAATCACTTCCAGACATAACCATTAGTCTAAACCCTAAAGGTTGATTATGAAATAGAGTATGGATTAACAAATCACTACAATGCAAATATAAGAACTGTGTTATAGCTCACACAATAATTAAATAAAGCAA
Source organism: Pinus taeda (assembly GCA_000404065.3). Lineage (NCBI taxonomy): Eukaryota > Viridiplantae > Streptophyta > Pinopsida > Pinales > Pinaceae > Pinus > Pinus taeda. Next base: position 92,620 of record APFE030364794.1, read on the forward strand.
TGATTTATAAATGTAATTCTCATCATAAACTAACCATGTGCATGATGAAAACACTTCCAGATCTAAAGATATAAAGCTAGTATAAAATTAGAGTACATATATATATATCTCTCTCTCTCTATATATATATAAAATTGGTTTTCACTCCAGAGACCTTTAGATTTGAAATCAATCACTCCAATTAGCACACCCAAATCATAAATGACAAACCAATCAATAGATTTGCAACCTATTAGATAAATGAACAAAAGAAAGGGGTGATGAGCTAGATTGGTGGGCCCAAACCAACCAACTTGTCCCCTCTATAAGAAAATTAAATCATAGAGACAATATCAAACATTAAATGCACAAATAAATGAAATAGAACTTGGAATGAGTCCTTTGTATTAAGCGATACTCAATATTTTACATTAGAAGCCAAATGCTCAAGGTTTGGCTAACCGAGGGAGTGACACAAAAGAATATTAAACCAACAATACAAAAATATAATAACATCTTTAACCATGTCTAAGGGACATGGTTCATTTCTTATACTAGTTGCATTACAAATATAGGATGTAATAGCCAAAGCTAAAAAATACAAACCAAGTATGAAGATCAAAAAAACCATACGAGGGATGTAGGTTTTAAACCCATACAGAAATTACCTGCATACGAATTCTGAAACACAGAAAATAAACAATGCGAGAGAATAACACATAAAACACATATACACAGAGATTTTCCCCTGGATCCCAAAACTGGGACTACCAGCTTGATTTTTCAT
>APFE030364794.1:97652-206316 GCA_000404065.3 Pinus taeda
CCCCATCCTTCTACCACACTTCCATGCCAAGGAAGTAATGCATGAGACCCATGTCTTTCATCTTGAATTCTCTTGCAAGGTCCTCCTTTCAAGACATGATCAACTGATCATCACCTGTCAATATGAGATCATCAACATAAAGTACAATGATAAACTGCTTACCTTTCACGATAATGTGGTATAGGTTTGCATCCGCTTCACTCTTTGTGAAACCCAACCCAGTGAAGTAGTTGTCTATCCTGGTGTACCAAGTACAAGGTGCTTGCTTCAACCTGTACAAATCTCTCTTGAGTCGATACACATGCCACTCATGATCGAAGGTCTCAAAACCTTCCGGCTCTCTATGTACACCTCTTCCTCAATCTTTCCATTGAGGAATGTAGTCTTCACATCCATCTGATGGATCTTCCAACCCATCTATGCTAATAGTGCCAACATCGATCTGATGGATGAGTACCTTGCTACAAGAGCAAAAGTCTCATCATAGTCAATCCCCTGGACCTATGAGAAACCATGGGCAACAAATCTTTCCTTATGCTTCTCCACACTACCATTAGCATCTTGCTTTACCTTGTAAAGCCAATGGGAACTCACAAATGACTTGTTCTCCGGCCTTGGAACCACATCCCAAACACTGTTACGAACTATGGAGTCATACTCCTCCATCATATCATCAACCCAAATCAGCTGCTGCACTGTTTCCTCAAAGGAATATGGCTCGATCTCAACACATTCCCCAACAAGGTCCATGTATCCAGTGTACCTCTCAGGTGACCTCGTCTATCTGCGCTGAGAAGATGTTTCTCCCACATTCTCTGTAGCATCTGATAACAATATGTCAACTTCTCTTATGTGCTTTCGTCCATCTCTGGAAGACTCTACTTGAGTGGATGTCTCCACTCTTGGATCCTCTGCATGCGGTTGCTCCGCATCAATTTGAGGCTCCTCCTCCTTAGGAAACAACAATTCCTCCACAGCTTGTGTACTCGACAAGTATCCCCAACTCTGCTATCGACTCAAGCTTCTTCCATGCATCCTTTGCCACATGGAAATATACCGATGAGCCAAAGATCTTGAAGTGACCCACATCTGGTCTCTAATCGGAAAAATCTTCCTTTGGTGTCTTCATCCCAAGTATGCGTTGCGGGCTTCTATTCTGCAAATACACCACTGTGTTGCATGCCTTAGCTCACAAATGAAGTGGTATGCCTTGGTCATGTAGCATCGCCCATGCTGCCCCTACAATAGTTATGTTATTCCTCTCAGCCACCCCATTCTGCAGTGGGTTATGAGGTGCCATCAACTCTTGTTTAATTCCTTTCACTGCACATAAGTCCTTAAACTATTGAGAGACATATTCTCCACCATTGTTGCTTCTCAAGGCCTTGATATTATTCCCTTATTCTTTCTCGACCAAAGCTTTGAACTCATAAAACTTTGAGAAGGTTTGGCCCTTATTCTGCATGAAATAAAACCAGCATTTATGAGAATAATCATTAATTAAAATCACATAATATCTTTGCTTCACTGTGGATTCTATCGAGAATGGTCCACACACATCAGTATGAACTCGCTCTAAGATTGCTTCTGCTTGATTATCTCGATCATGAAAGGAAGACCTAGTGTACTTTCCCAAGGTACAACCTTTGCATGTTTCAACTTGCTCAAGTTTACATTTGGGAAGTCCTATGGATATCTGCTGCATTATCTTCAAGGCCCCACGATGCAAATGGCCCAACCTCTTGTGCCACAACTTGCCAATATCTTGGCTTTGCACCAATTCTGCTTTCGAACTCAATGCTGCACTATCATCTACCTCTAGTTTATAGAGATTCTTCACTGGAATCCCAATCCTCTTGGTTTGAACCGTGGCTATGTGTCTTAGGAATGCCTTTCTTTTACTGAAGACAACATCGTAGCCTTTGTCCTCCAATATTTTGACCGATACCAAGTTCTTCTTCAGTCTAGACACATACTTCACATCTGTCAAGGTGAGAGGAGCTCCATGCTCGCTCTGAAAAGAAACTATGCCCACTCCTAAAAGACCGTACTTTCTGTCATCACCCGTCTCTATGCACATCTTGAGGTCTTTCTCCTCCAAGGTACTGAATAAAATTTTATTGCCGGTCATGTGGAATGAGGCTCCACTATCAAGATACCAACCATAACCCACCATCGATGACACCATGCATGCGATGAGGGTAAAGTCCATTTCAAACTGAGAGGCTAATGCCTCACCTTCTGATCCTTTCGAGGATCCCTTCTTGGACTTCTTCGAAGGGAATTAATTGCATAATGTCCCATCTCGTGACAATTAAAGCATCTCACTTTAGAATTGTCAACCTTCTTCCCTCCATGAGAAGAATTCTATTTGGAATGGGAAGCCTTCCCCTTCCCTTTTCTTGCCTTACTTGTTAAGGCCAGATTTTCTTCATCATCATTCTTGGATGAAGAACCATCTCATGTGCTCCTCCTACATCAGATCTGACCACAGTTGTTCCCAATCTGACAGTTTCTCCCTTCCATTCATAGAGTCCTAGTAGCTATTCCAGCTCTTTGGAAGGCCAAGGAGAGTGAGGCTCACCATATCATCATCGACAGTAGTTATTCCCACACTACTAAGCTCATCTCTACAGGTGGTGAGCCTGTTCAGATATGTGGAAATAGTATCACCCTTCTCCATATTGATTCCTCGAAGCTTATCCTTGAGTGCTAATTTCCTCTAGTCGCTATTGTTCTGGTAGAGGTCCTTCAATGTATTCCACATTGAAAATGGAGTATCCTTCCCTTGGAGACTCGAGACAATAAGGTCTCGAACTCCCTCAAGAATGATCTGTCTCGCCTTCACCACACACTTCTTCCACTCAGCCAACTCTTGTGCGTTAGTTGAAGCTAGTTTTTGGATTTCGTGATCAATGAATTCATTCAAGCCGTTGTCTTCTAATACAACCTCCATGCGATATTTCCATGCTATGTAATCCGAGCTACCATCCAAGGCATACTTGAGTTTAAGCCATTGAACGCCATTGGCCAACCTTGAATTATGATAAGAATTCGATTTGCACTTGGAACCCCGAACTTCAAACTTCGAATTCTCTTCTTCGTATACTATTCGCAGCTCCAATAAACTTTGCTCCGATAAACTTGGCTCTGATACCATGTAAAACTTCTGCCTGTAGATTAACCTGATAATGCAATATAACTAAAGCAAAATACTTTAATCTACTTCTACAATCAATTTTATGGAAGCTTAAAAGATTTGAGCAAGATCAAGCTAAACACATATAACCAGAAGAAGAATCAATGCACATGAAACACTGAAGAGTACTCCGGGGAAAGCCTCAGCTAAAAACCCCGCTATCTATATTATCATACAAGTGGAAATATATCAAGATTACACAAAGCGTTAGCTCTCACAGCTAGCCAACTCTCAGTACAATCCCTCACAGATGCTCATAGACAAAATAGACTGCTCATATGCCTTCTCCTCTGCCCTCCAAGCTCCTATTCCTTGCGTAGTTTCTCCTGGGTGATCCAACTGTTACCAAGTGTAACATTGATCACTCACATTGATATCACACCTTGTAAAACTGCGCAATACTCAAGGAATGAATTCCTTCAGCATGCATGAGTTTTGTTTATAGGAAAACTCATGCAACAGATAGTACACCGTCCCTGTCTTTAATCACAACTGGGTCTTTCTTTGAATAGACATGCATGAGTTACTGATGAGAGAATCTCCATTTATTTGGAGTAAACTAGTTGGATGCATGCATGCATTAACTGATTAAACTCACAATTAGTTCCTCAAATAGTTTGGAACTAATTTAACTAGACTTAACTCAGCAAACTGAGCTAACTAATTACAACTCAAATATAACTCAATCTTATCTCCTCAATTAAGGGATAATCTCCTTAATTTAAGGGATAACTGTTGCATGACTTCATAAAGACTTCTAGCTTGAGTTTCTCCAACTAATTAACTCAAAATGAATTAATTAATTATTTTTCAAGCAGTTGGTGAGACTAAATTCAAATTCTAATTCTCAATTTTATTTCAAGGACAAATTAAAATTGGAATATTATTGTTGCCACTTTTCAACATAAATAAATACAAAATGGGAGGAACATGGATACATATTCATATATAGAGGGAAATATAGAATAGGGACAGGGTTAGAGTAGAGAGAATGGGAAGAATATTGAGAGGGAAAATAAGAGGGGAAGATAGAAAAAGGAACATGGTAGATTAAATGAGAATGGGAGGAATATTAAGAAGGAAATTAAAGGAAGGGAAGATAGAAAGAGGGACAAGAATATAATTATGAGAATGGGAGGATTATAGAGCGAGAAGAAAGAGGGGAAGAAAGAAGTGTGGAATTGAGCCAAACATAATTGCTCAATATTGAAGATGACAATCCTTATGTAAGGTAGTAATGTTGTTAATATGTAAGAACCAATTAACTACAGCGGAAACATGTGCCAACTGTATATAGATGAGGCAGATTAACTTCCCTGAATTTGGTAAGGAGAAAAATTCATGTATATCATTGTCTACTACCACCAAGATTGTATTTAGAAACCTGCTTCTTCTAAGTGACACATCAAAATGCATAGAAATATAGTTAGCTCTCCCATTTTATTAAATCATTAAAAAGTGTCTCTGCCCACTAGTGCCTTAGTTTTCAAGCATACCTTTGTATAACCTCCCAAACAAGTTGGTTTCACGATTACACATTATTTTTTTCTTTATTTTTTTCCTTTATTTTTTTTCTGTTTTCTAATTTTTTCTTTTTTTTTAGATGTTTTTTTTTTTTTTTTTTTTTTTTAACGAAAAGAAACAAGCCAAGAAATGCTCACATTAGGTTGGAAGTCCTTCCTTCGTACCATCTCCAAATATGATTATTGCCTAATTTGCTGGATAAACTCCTCCTTAGTAATGGGTTGCTGATATGGTCCAAGTCTGTGCCCATTTACCAAGAAGATGGTCTCTTTTTCATCGATGGTTTTGAATTCAACTACTCTATTATCAAAGGCTCAAACTACCTCATATGGGCCCAACTAGTGTGTATGAAATTTCCCCTTAAAATTTTTGAACTTAGAATCATAAAGGGGAACCAAATCACCTGTTTGGAACCAATTCTTCTTTATCAGTCTATCATGCCATTTACTACATCGTTGCTGGATTAAAATAGTCTATTATACAACATCTCTTCTCATCTCATCAAGGTCACTTAACTACAAAAGACGTTGTTGTTGTGCTTCTGAGAGGTCCAATTGCAACTGGACTACAATTGTAAATGTTTTTATCTGGAATCCTATTAGTAACAAGGTTTGCTTGCTACATGCTAGTTGATAAGGTGTGTTCACGATATTGTTTCTCCATGTTGTTTTGTATGCATACAAGGCTTCAAAAGCCTAACTTCTCAATCCTTTCTATGCATATGAATATTTTTTGTTAGGATGGCTTCTATCACCCTGTTTGTAGACTCCACTTGGCCATTGTCCTATGGATGGTATGTAGAAGGCTTCTGATACTTGATCCTGTATTGTTCTATAATGATTTTAACTAGATTAGAGGTAAACTACGATCCATGGTCCATAAAAAGCTCTATAGGAACACCAAATCTAGTATAAAAAAATTCGAATAGAAAATTTATAACATACTTCCTAGTAGCATAAGGAATAACTCTAGCTTCTATCCACTTTGTTACAAAATTAGTACAAACTAAGATATTCCTCTTGTTTATTGATGTTGGTGCAATAGGTCCTACAAAATAAATAGTTCATTTTCCAAAAGACTCTATCATTACCCATGGACATAAGGGGATTTCATTAGCATGCACGAGTCATCCCATCCGCTAATAACTATCGCATAGATTGAAATATTGTTTGGCATCCTTGAAAAGAGAAGGCCAAAAGTAGCCTACACGAATGACTTTATATATTGTTCTCTTGTCTACAAAGTGGCTCCTGCAAGGTTCATCATGGGCTACCTTTAATATTTCAAACAAATCCTTTTCTCATACACACCTTCGAATAATCAAATCTAGTCCGATGTAGAAGAGTTCTCCTTGGATCCAGGAGTATGAGGCATTGTTATGAACAATTCTCTGCTTTTCACTAGAAGACATGTGTGGTGGTGTCTTCCCTGTAACTAGATAATTTTCTATGTCTCTAAACTATGGTGAGTTAGTCGAAACAATAAATAAATGCTCATTAGTAAATGAGTCATCAATAAGAATCAATTGACCTGGATTATCAGGTATAGAAAGATAGTGACCCACAACATTAGATTTACTAGGTTGACTAGTAATAGTAATATTAAATTCATGTAATAACAGTAACCATCTAGTATCTCGACTACTAGTTAAATGTTTATTCATTAGATACTTTATAGAAAAGTGGTCAGTGTGAACAAATACTTCATGCCCTGTTATGTAGTGTTTGAATTTATTGATGGAAAAAAATACAACTAAGAATTCCTTTTCTATTACTGTGTAATTCAACTGAACATGTGACAATTTTTTATTGGAAAAATATATAACATAGGACAACTAATTTTCTTCCTATCCTAATGTTGCACCAATCACAATTTCTGAGGCATCAGAGGAGATGTGGAATCGAAAGATCCAATTAGGTCCCCTTAGGATGGGTGCCTTAATTAGTTTCTCCTTTAATTCCTCAGAAGCGTGCCAACAAGCATTAGTCCAAGATAAATCAGTGTCTTTAGCTGACAAATGGAAAAGAGGAGCAACTATTCTAGAGAATTACTCAATAAACCTCTGGTAATATCCTGCGTGTCCAAGAAAACCTCTCACCCCCCTTTGATATTTGGGCACTTGAAAGTGTATAATGACTTCAAATTTAGCATGGTCTGCCTATATAACCTCACTGGAAATGAGATAGATAAGGAATATCCCTTATTTAAACATTAATATGAAATTTTTATTACTTAAAGTGAGGCAGTGATCTATACTTTTTTTAGGTTCTGAAGGGCATCTTGAAAAGAATCACTGTATATGGAAAAATCCTCCATATAAACCTCTACACACTTAAGATCAACAAAGATAGCTAAGAATGATCATTCAAAGGTAGTAGGGGCATTACACAATCCGAAGGGGAGCACCAGATAGGTGAATGTTCACCACAAACATGTAAAAGTGGCCTTATCCTGATCTTTATGCGCAACCGTATATGGTTGTAACCAATAAAACTGTACAAAAAAGAGAAGTGCTTCTTACCGGCTAGGGTATATAGTACCTGATCAATAAAAGGAAGTTGGAAATAGTATTTGAGGGTGGAATTATTCAATTCTTGGTAATCAACATAGATCCACCACCTCCCATCTTTCTTTGGGACTACTATTAATGGGGAGACCCATCGACAATGAGAAATCCGGTAGATAAAGTTGACATCCAAGAGTTTTTGAAGTTATTCCTTTACAATGCCCTAGAGCACAGGGTTCATTCAAAATTGAGGTTGTTAGACAGTTCGACCCCTTCCTGAATATAGATATGGTGAGTACATATATCAGGAGGGATGTCCTTAAAGTATTCATAGCTTGAGGCGAATGCATCAAGGTGATATCACAACATTTTTCTCAACTACTCTCATTGAAGTGGTTCGAATTCAATATTAATTTATAGGGATTTTCCCAGACTCACCTCAACAAGTGCAACATTGGGCACATAAGTGTTTTTGGTTGTCACTAAGTTCTATAACGATGACAATGTTTGCAGATCACAACTCTCTGGAAACTTGGACTAAAAATTTGATGAAATAGTTTAGAATTATGCATAATTTCCAAGTTGACAAGAAAGTCATGAGTTTTACTTTCCTCAGTACATTTCGTAAAATAATTTACCTAATCTATAATAAAAAAATGGTCTGAGTCTCCTCATTGCTACTACTATTGTCTAACCATAGAGTGTTATGAATCTCTTGAATGGATCTAGGAGGTAGGTGAAGGGTGACTTTCTTCCTTGAATCCCCATGTGGGATAAACATATAACTTGAGCAGAAACTGATATAAGCATCAACCATGTGATCCATGGTCGTCCTAAGATCAAAGGATATCCCTCGATAGGATTTTTAGGTTGAAGTACAATGAAGTTTGTGAGGTACTTCCACAAATCAATTGAGACGATCACATCATCCAGAACACCCTCAAGCATGATTTTAGATCAATCATAAAGCCCTAAGACAATGGGTGTAGGATGAATGTGAGTCAACCCAAGTTGTTCCATGGTTTTTTGGGTCATCATATTAATGGATTCTCTTATGTCAATTAAAATATTAGGGGAAAGGATGCCACCTATCTAGGCATAGATGACTAGGTTTCCAGGGTTTGTATATTTGTCAACATAAATATGTTGTGTCATCAACTTGGTTGTCCTTCCAACAAAATGGATAGGGTGAGGTTATGTTCTCTTCCTACCTAGCTTCTTGATGTAGAGTTCCCGAATGGTTTTAGTGTATATGGGAATATCTTTAAGAGTCTGCAATAGAGGAATTTTAATGAAAATGTTCCTCAACTTAAAATCTAGGTCAAATTCAAGGGTAGGAACAACTTTATCCAAAGGAAACCTCTATGAATAGGGAGGTGAGTTTGAAGAACAAGGTAAGATATATGAGTGTGTAGGGGTAGGTTGTGGTGCAATATCATTTTTTGAATGATCAGGAGTCTCCTCCTCGTTTTTTTCCTCTTGATAACTGACAATTGTTTTTGTTTTTAATTTTCTATGACCCTTCCCAATCTCAGTTGTAGGTCATGGACCTCAATTGGCGTGATATGATAAGAAGGGAAAGGAGGCGATTCAACAGGAAGAATCTACTGCATCGCTTTATTGTTAGGGTTGAAAATTGGTTGCATAGGTAACTGTAGTGGCCTAAATGATTTAGGCAATGGTAACTAGGGTCGCATAAAATGCACCTGCTATAGCAGAGCATCTGGTAGTGAAGGTTAATCTTGTGGGTATGATGTATATGGTGTAGGGTAAGACTAATGTAATGGCATCAGGTATGAAAAACTAGCATGTGAAGGCCCTCTCCACCCGTGTTTCTAAGGGGAATTTTGGCTAAATCACTGGGGACACCCTTGCCATGGTGTAGAATAATTCCAATTTTGTAATGAGTGTTGTGTTTGACCATGGAAACAAAGAAAATACAATGCATGTTTGAGATGCATAGATGAACATACAATTTGCTATGGTTTCCTTACTCCTATCACATGCTATGGTTCAGGTGCCTTAAGATTGCTTTCAAACTAGGTATGGAGGGACATTCATCTGTAGAGTGTTCACCTATAGAAATAGCACAAATTTTAGCACATATGCAAGGAAATACCGCAATGGATTTTTTTCTTCTACATTTTGGGCAAAAAATAAATAATGCAACTTGTTCTTCTTCTTGTTTCTTTTTAAATTTTATAACATCTAACTATAAATTAAATTTTTCCAGCAATTCTTTTATGAGATTATCTATTAAATGCCCAAATTCAGCTCTAATAGCATAAGTTGTGCCATATTTTATGTTTTTAAAATAACTAGCTCTTAATCCCCTACCAAATTTAGATTGACCACGTGAATACTTCTTGCATAAATCACAAATTTGTTCAAAAGTCAGTTGGGATATATCTCCTTGCCCTAATAAATTCAAATCATTATTTGACTCATCCAAAAGGCCACGTAAAAAAAGAGTCTTAATGGTGCCAATATCCAATCTATGTTTGGACCTTTGGAGGATATACAAGAACCTTTCAAGATAATCCTCCAAAATTTCATCTTCAAGTTGTTTCATCCTAAAGATCGCATCCTACAAGTCACGAGCTTTACAATAATCTTGATATTTTCCAAGGAAAGTTCTTTTCATTTCATCCCAAGTATTTACGGTGTTTGCCCCCATCCCCATGAGCTAGTGCAAGGCTAAGTCATTAAGGGTAGTGGGGAAAAGTTTAAGTTTCTAGGCGTCTAAAGAATAATAATAACTCCTACATAGTATATCAAATTTGAAAAGGAAAGCATCAGGAGATTCATGTACCTTACCATGAAAATGAGGAAGAACTGATAGTGGAATGTTTTTCATTTGAACAATAGCATCGAGATCTATGATTGGAAACCAAAAAGTAAGCTCTCCTTGTGCATTGTTCTCACCAATTCCTTCAACATTACCATCTTCATCATTCTCCATGTCTTTAACTCCAAATAAATTGTATCACGTGTTGAATGAAGGTTGACTTAATTATGAAGACTCAATCACAGGGGGAGAACTAACCACAAAAGTTATCTTCTTTTCTCTTTTTATCTAAGAGACACTTGAACTACTATTTCTAGAGTCCAAATATAGAGTACCATCCTTTTTAGTCTAAGTGTACATGGAGTGTTTATCTGCAGTAGGCCCAACATGAGAAAATGGGCTTTCCAAATTATCATATTTTCCTCTACCCTTCCTAGGTTTTGGACCCTTACCCCTAGTCATTCATATTGAAAAATAAAAATGCAATAAAAAAACTAAGTAAAGACTATAAAAATTCACTTTCTGGTCTATAGTAAATCAAATTCAATCAAATTTTGAAACTATTTCAAAAAGTGTACAGACAAAAATCCTTCCAATGAATAAAAAATTAACCCTCCTAATAAAGAGCAAATAAAGACACAATTGTTGAAAAAAATAACACATAACTTTACCCTTAATGCTAAAAAGAATTCACTTAGTATTTGTTATCTCAATGACCCACCATTTAATATCAGTATGAGGTCTATAGACTTCGAGGTGCAACATTGGAAATTCCCAAGAAAAGTTATAGGATCCTGCAAAATGAATCCCTATTCTAACTTGTTCATCAACACTCCACTGAGTTCCTACAAACACTAGTTAAAATCTTGGTCTTGTTCCTACAATCAAATGGATTATTAAAGAACCAAACCCTAACTAACAATCAATTGGAAACCTAAGCTTTAAATACTAACTTGGTCTTGTTCCTACAATCAAATGGATTATTAAAGAACCAAACCCTAACTAACAATCAATTGGAAATGTAAGCTTTAAATACTAATCAAACCGAGTAATTCAAATGGAAAGACTATCTGAAATTAACTGATAAGAAAGACAAATAAATTCCTAGGAAACCCATTCAAAATGTAAGACAAACACTCTCACACTCAATATAGGAACTAAAACAACCAAGCATATTATGATGTTGTGCATAATGATATTGAAAACTCTATGTAAACCCAAGAAAATAAATATCAAGTTCCAAATCTATTTAAGGCTATTTCAATCCAGATGCATTGACTATATAAACAAACTTTAAATGTATCAATGAAAATGTTTTCCGCTCATATCTAATGCTAACTACTCCCAAGGTTACATGTAACTTTGGAATATTCCAAAACCAATAAGCTTACTACCTCAATCAAAAGTCAATTCTATAAATGATTCATTTACACAAGGAATATATCTCAAGGAAAATGCTCTGTAGCTTTCAAGGTTACAAACCATTAATGAATTTATAGTGACTTGAAATATGTTATAGAGATTTAGCTTTATTGATCAAAACTCTTTTTATACAAACCAATTCCTTAACTCTAATCCTCATGGAATGAACATGCATCAAAGGGAATAGAGAGAAATCATTAAATATACTGGGATATCACAATTGTGAAACTTCGAATTTCATAAGCCAATCAATATAATATATGTGATTTGTTCTGGTATTGAAATGTTAACAAGTGAAAGAATGAAAAATATCAATATTGTTAACAAATGTCAGTTCAATCCACACTCTGAATCCTAATGAAACTTGGTGTAATCCTTGTTATCAATCACAAATTGTAGACTCCAATATATCTGGACAAATTCGAGTTGTTATTTAACATAGGGTTACCATATATCAATAGGCCTCTTGTGCTTGTTTTGTAACTCAACAATGGACTTGGATCTAAGTGCATCTGTCACTCTTATGTCATATCTTTGATAAAGAGCTTTGGATCTCATGAGATCTGATACACCACTTTAGTGTTACTCCATGAATCACTTTAAGTCATAACCATAAGTCGAAATCTTGAAGGTTGATTATGAAATAGAGTATGGCTTAAGCAATCCCTACATTGCACATATAAGAATATTTTATAGCTCATGCAATGATCAAATACAACAATGATTTATAAATGTAATGCTCGTCATAAAACTATTCATGTGCATGATGGAAACACATCTAGATCTGAAGATATAAATCTAGTATAAAACAAGAAAGTGTATATAAAAAACAATGCATTTAGTTTTCACTCTAGATACCTTTAGATCTGAAATCAATCACTTCATTTAGCACACCCAAATCGTAAATAAAAAACCAATCAGTATATCTGCAGCCTATTAGATAAAAGAGCAAAAGAAAGGGGCGACGAGTTGGATTGGTTGGCCCAAACCAACCAACTCATCCCCTCTATAAAAAATTAAATCATAGAGATGAGATCAAATATTAAATCCACAAATAAATGAAATAGAACCTGACATGATATTTTGTATTAAACGATACTCAATATTTTGCATCAGAAGCCAACTGCTCAATGTCTAGCTAACCGAGGGAACAACACACTGAAATATTGAACCAATAATACATAACTATAATAACATCAATAACTAGGCCTAGGGCCATGGTTCTTTTCTTATACTAGTTGTATTACAAGTATAAGTTGTAACAACTGAAACTAACAAATACAAACTAAGTATTAAGATCGCAACAACCATATGAGGGAGGTTTAATTTGGTATAATCATAGACTAGCTCAAGAAATATGTTGACATGAATCGAGGAAGAGCTCAGAATAGCTCATTCTATCTCAGCCTTCAACGAATATAGTCTCCTTTGAGTGCACAATCCTTGACCTAATCCATGAGAACCTTCAACAAGTGCGGATAATGATGACTAGTCAAAGGGTCCACGTGGTGTCTCAATGTCCAAACTATCAACACATACTCAACCCCTTGGTTTCAGGATCACTATAGGGGTTTCAACATCTGCAAAAATTCATTAGCAATTATTTTAAACATCATATATCTTAGAAGATGCATAGAAATGAAGGAGTTTAGGTAGACATAAATATTTACCTTCAAACGTTTTAATAATATGCTAATTAGATTCATTTCTCAAACATTACATCAAAGAGATATGGATATCTAGGGTGAGGTGGGTTCAAAATGGTAAAACAAGGGAACCAAATGGGGGTATGTGAGGGTAAAAATAAGACAATTTCTAGGTTTGACACTTCCTAAATTATGTAGGGTTGTATATGAAACTTGGGCGGAGAGATTCAACCCTAATAAAGAAGAATTTAATTCAACACCGATATGGATCAAAATCTACTCGCCACCATAGGAATTTTGGGATCAATATATACTCGAGGGAATGAAGAAAGCTATTGGGTATTTGGTCATCATACCAAAAGCTACAAAAATAGGAAGATACACATCATACACAAGATTATGTGTGTACCTACTTCTAACTAAGGCTCTCCCAACAAGCATAAAATCAACTCTCAAGATAAAATTTGGGAACAACCCATAGGTTATGAAAAAATACCCTTAAGATGTAGGAAATTCCACAAATATGGCCACTTATTCGGGGTATGTCCTATATATCAATTCATCTGCCACATAAATGGAGCAATAAGCAAACCAAGGATTTCTAAAATTTACAAATAGAAATAAAGAAATAAGAAAGGGAACTATGTATCCCTCATCATCAGGAGGAAATAATGATAATTAATATTCAATGTTGCAAATTGAGGGAGACACCCCAAAGAAAACAAGAAGAAAACAATAATAACTCATGAGAAAGTGTACAATGAAGAGAACACACAAGGGACTGAAGCAAATAAAGAAGATAAATCAAAGTAGAATGGAAACACTATTGGGCATGGAATCCCCCCGAGGCATGTCTTGGGGCTCAAAGCCCATGTTTTGACCAAATGATGTTGTAAAACCCCACGAATCACAGGCACGGAAGTATGTTAGAGTCATAGGGTTGTCTGCCCTAGTTTTGGATGTAATGTCGGCCTACCCACGGTCTGTGGACCATGGGATTGTATAAATAGAGTGAGGCTCTAAGTGTAAGAGTAGTAGTAAGCGATAAGCAGTGGAGAAGCGAAGATCAAGAGTCTAAGTATCTAAGTGTGTCTTGGATTGTAGAGTAGGAGAAGGCTCTACAGCTGAGTGCGCAGAGGCCTAGTAGTCCACAGCTGAGTGTGCGGAACCCTACAGCTGAGTGCACAGGGCGGATTCAAGTCTGTAACCAAAGAAGAGATTAATAAAGAAAGGTTTTGTTACCAGTTCATGTATTTATTTTTGGATTAATGCATGGTTGATGTAAATTACAAATATACTATTTGTTTACTGCATGCACATGTATGAATGATTTATGTTGCTAAGTGTGACTTAACGCATGCAAATAAGCTAAGTTAATCAACTAACAGTAGAATACTAGTAAGGACTTGGGTAACAACAATGCTAGGCCCCCGAGTAGGGCTGCGTGAAGGCAACATCTCAGGCTGCGAGGTACAGATAAGTGCGTGCAGGGTCTAACCATGGACCACTTGAACTCATCAGACATCTCTAGGGTGCAGAAACCTGGTTCGAGCACCCTCCCTTACTAATTTAGGTGAGACCTCAGTTTGCGCTCCACGGGTTGTTGCTGAAAGGGCCAGTAGTACCGGAATTTGTTTGGCTAAATCACCTCCGAACCTAGGTCAGACCCCAATAAACCAACAATTGGTTCCATTGTCGGGACCGTGATCTGCATAAGAGATGTCTCATTCAGTGTCACTGGAATCCGATAAAGAAATAAATTGAAGGGTGGATGGACAGAAAGATTCACGAGTTTGTGGCGCAGGAAAATAGGAATCCGCAAGTATCGAAGGAAAAGTGGTTAGAGCACTACTTATATATGGAAATCCACAAGATTTTCTTTGCATCCGTCCCCTCTAAGTTGTACGAGTGGATTGTGAAGCTAGCAAACAGCCAAGGAATGTGTAGGCTTGACAAACCGATTTTGTGGACTCCAGAGTTGGTGCGCCGACTAGAAGCATCAGAAGATAAGATTGCACGTGTTGTGGACCATTGGCTCGATCGAATTATAGGAGAGTTTATCACTGAATTCGCAGTAGAAACCTCAGTCAGCTACAGCGAGGTAGACCGACACTTCCTCAAAGGACCGTGAGGTAAGTACATTAAATCTTTGAACACTTGGATTAAAATGCTACTGTGTGAAAAGAGGGTTATGCGAATAAATTGTTATTTGGGTCTATGCGAAGTGGGAGGATCTACAGAAATGAAGGTAGCGAGGAAATAGAAACTAGCCCCTTGATTTCACTTCGGAAAGAAAGCAAGGAAGAGCTAGCGAAGGTTTGACTAAGGAGTGTGATCAGTTTGATAAGGCAGTGAATTCTGCGCATACCATCTCCACCTACACCACCACCAGTTTCACCATCTTCACTCCCATCTTCACCCACACAACCTCCACCACCACCACAGTTCAATATGGCGAGCACAATAAAGTTGCCGGTATTCATAGGAGTAGGGAACGAAGATCGAACCAATTTTGGTTCATAGTAAAGGCTGTATGGGAAGCGAAAGGAGTCACATATGATAATATCAAGAAGGCAACACTGGTTAGCGCCTTGCAGGATCGTGCACTGACATGGTACATCAAGCATTCCAATGACAATCCAAACACAAGGATCGTGGATATCCAAGTTGCGCTAAACAAGGAATTTAGTAGACCAAAATCAAAGACATAGTCGATCATCGGATTTAAAGAAATTGTGATGCTTCCAGGTGAGACCCCCTAGGAGTTGGATCAGAGACTGAAGGGTATGATTCACGAGACCAACATGACCTTGACAGATGGGCAACACCATGCATAGTTTCTTGCGTCACTAATGCCACATCTAAGGACCGCATTGTCACAACAGAAGCTATCTACTCAGGCTGAAGCCTTGGAGATTGCAATGAGGCTGCACGAGACCCCAATACAAGATCCTAGTCCGGGAGTGCAACATATCCATGCACAGTTGAAAATTTTGTGTCTTGAGATGCAGAGTCTGAAACAAGACAAGACAGCTCGCCCAGAAGTGCGGGAGGAGGTATAGTGCATAAAGTGGAAAGGCCAGGGACATGACAAGGATCATTGTCCAGTCTTCATGAACTAACTAGTGGGAGGAGGGCCAATTCCATTGAGACCAGAGGCACAAGTCGGGCAAGCGCGACACCTACATTATGGTGCATGATTTGTAAAATAGGATGGAAGCATGCTACAAATAATTGTCATCTATTACAAAAGTATATGCAGACGTCCCAACAGTTATTCTGTAATTTCTATAGGTCAATTGGCCATGATGAATGTACCTGTAGAAGTTATGAACTAATGATGGATGAGACTCCTACCTACAGGGTTTAGACCAAAATGCAAGCCCTGGATCAAAATGAAGGGATGGTGCGCACTGGGTTTCAAAGGCACAAACGAGGTCAAGGAGGAATGGTACCAGGAAGGGGTCGCGAATAGTTGATTTGTTACAATTGCGAAGGGTCAGGGCACTATGCCCATGATTGTACAAATCTGACGAGAGCATCATGTTTATATTTTCCCATTTTGATCATGAGATGGAGGACTACCCTGACACTGATAGCGAGGTTGTGCAATAAAGGACTACTCCAGCCTCCCCTAACTCAAAACCTACAAATGATGAGGTCTAAGCTACGCGAGGAGGACTCGAATGTAAACATCGTGCTCTGAAGTGGTATCACGACAGGAGATGACAAAGGTAAGTAGCCAGAAGAGAGTGCTTGGGTTCACAAGGCTCCCACAAAGGAACCAGAGTTTGATTTGGAGCACGCGAAGGAGACATTCATGGAAGCTAAGAAGAGCTTTACGGAGGCCTCCACTTTAGGTAGTAAAGACAAACTAGAACCGGAGATGGACCCATCAATGCTTACTACCTTTCTAGAGACATGAATGAAGTTACTACTTGATAGCAAGGCTGTGAAGGGACTGTAGGTACTCATCACTAGATGTGCTAGATCAGGGGAAGCACGCGTAGTACGGAAGCTTGGGAAGCACACAATGCACAAGAAGGGAGATGAGGTTGACTGCACAAATTGGGGAATATTAAATGGATCAAGTAATTCTAGATTTAGGATCGGACGCAAACATACTGCCAAAGAAGACATGGGAGTACATGGGCAGGCCCGTGTTGCAATGGTCTCCTATCCATTGCGAATGGCGAACCGGCAAAAGATCCTACCAATAGGAAGATTGCAGGGAATAATGGTAGATATCGATGGTGCGAGCGCGCTTGCAGATTTTGAAGTGATAGATATTGTTGATGACAACAATCCCTATCCTGTGCTCCTAGGAATGGATTGGGCCACTGATATGAATGGAGTGATAAAATTAAATAAGCACAAAATGATTTTTGAGAAAAGTCAGTGCGCGTAGTGGTACCTTTAGACCCTGCGAAAGGATCGTGCTACACAGAGCCAGTGCGCGACGATGAGATCGATGATGATCTAAACTATATCTAAAATATAACTGCTTGGGAACATGATTGGTTAAATCCTACAGCGAATGACAGGATTTCGTGGGAGCGCGAAAGCTCCTACACATCAGATTCGGACGAGGAAATAGAACAATGGTAGAATCGGTTACACAAGGTAACCACACTCAATTGAAACATGATGATAAAGTCACTATGTTGTGTAGCAACAAAGGCAAGGGATCTTCCTATGTATGATGGGTTGATTGCAGTGGATGAATTCCTGAACAATTTGAAAGCGAGGTGCCAGAATAATAGTGGTTCGATGCTCTGAAATGGGCACTATGCACTATGCCTGCAAGGTGGTGGGGTACACACTAGCAGAGTTTTGAGGACTGACACTTATACAATTTGGAAATCCCCAGCTACAGATGAAAGCCGGGTATGATGGAAAAAACAGCCTACACGCCCACCTCTCCAGATGTGTACAGGGATATGGTACGCACCTGCACGAACGCACACCATCCTCATGATAGGAAATAGGAGCAATGAGCAGGATCGAGAGAGACGAGGGCGCAAACAATGAGGTATGATAAGACCAAGCGTGCTAAATATTATCCGTGGGGAAGCCTTTGACAAGGTGTACGAAGTGCTAAACACGGTCCACCATGTGAGACACACTGACTGGGACCTGCGTGTACCAGCAGTTGTATGGGCTTATAGGACCACGTGCAAAACCTTGACTGCACGAGCACTTCTGAAGCTAAAGTATGAAGCTGGGGCTGTAATCCCTATGGAGCATGCGAAGCTTTGTCTGTGCATAACAACACCCATAGATACGACGGTCCGCGAAGCCCAGAACGAAGGAATCACACAGCCGCAAGAAACATAACATATTGGACTTGAGGAGGAAATCCGATAGGGAAACTTTAGACTACGCAAACTTGAAAAAGAAAGGGTATGATTAAGGAAGAAAAGCACTATGATGAACGCGGAGGTCAAGAAGCTGGAAGACGAGATACATGAAGTGTTTCTCATCGAAAAACCTAGGATGGTAAGGCAAGGTGCATATGATCATACTGACAAGGTTGAGAACTATCACCATGAATTGGTTAGTCTACTGCCTTGGCTTGGACCACATATCGCCAAACGTAGTGACCAGGGTAGCACGTTGCAAGTAGTAAAATGCACGATGGCAACCACAACAATGGAAGGTGAGGATTCTCCGCGAACTATGGTGGAGGACAGGATGGAGCCCCACACAGGTGGTGCGACCACCTGACTAGCCGTGGGAAGAACAGAGTTAGCGCTCCAGGAAGTTGAAAGGAAGTGTGGGACTATAAACTATTATGCCTAAGAGCTGTGCGACATTGGGGATGCGCGCAAAATCAAAGCATCACAGGGTCCGTGACTGCACATGGAGGGTTGCACTGCCGCTTAGATTGGCCAGAAAGTCACCATTGAGGTCAGTATTCATGATGGGATGTATGACTTGGGGCCAAATGGAGCGGGTGGCGTGCATTTAAGAGGCGTTTTATACTATCTGACTAGCTAGTAGAAGCGTAGTCTTTGCACTCCAGGGAGCTGGACAATTGTGTATGACTATAAACATATACCACTATAGATGTATGGGAATAGTTCAATCACAAAAGTCGCATAACAGAGGATGCAACGGATTCAACAAGCAGTGGCTCAGTGTGTTGCCGACATTAGCACAGTTTGAGGACAGTTGGAGGAACTTCATGCCAAGATTGACGTGCCAACAGAGTGACTCAAGGGTGAGTCACGATGTTTGTGTTTGGGGCCTGTTGGGCATGGAATCCCCCCGAGGCATGTTTTGGGGCTCAAATCCCATGTTTTGACTGAATGATGTCATAAAGCCCCACGAATTGCGGGCATGGAAGTATGTTAGAGTCATAGGGTTGTTCACCCTAGTTTTGGATGTAATGTCAGCCTACCCATGGTCTACGGACCATGGGATTGTATAAATAGAGCGAGGCTCTAAGTGTAAGAGTAGTAGTAAGCGATAAGTAGTGGATAAGCTAAGAGAAAGAGTCTAAGTATCTAAGTGTGTCTTGGGTTGTAGAGTAGGAGAAGGCTCTGCAGCTGAGTGTGTAGAGACCAAGTACTCCGCAGATGAGTGCGCAGACCCCTGTAGCTGAGTGCACAGGGCAGAGTCAAGTCTGTAACCGAAGAAGATATTAATAAAGAAAGGTTTTGTTACTAATTCGTGTATCTATTTTTGGATTAATGCATGGTTGATGTAAATTACCAATATACTATTTGTTTACTGCACACACATGTGTGAATGATTTATATTTCTAAGTGTGACTTAACGCATGCAAATAAGCTAAGTTAATCAACTAACAGTAGAATAACAACAACGCTTAGCCCATGGGTAGGGCTGCGCGAAGGCAACATCTCAGGCTTCGAGGTACAGGTAAGTGTGTGCAGGGTCTAACCGCGGACCGCTTGAACTCATCAGACATCTCCAGGGTGCGGAAACCTGGTTCTAGCACCCTCCCCTACTACTTCGGGTGAGACCTCAGTTCGCGCTCCCTAGACTGTTGCTGAAAGGGCCAGTAGTACCGATATTTGTTTGCCTAAATTACCTCCGAACCTGGTTCAGGCCCCAATAAGCCAACAAACACAAAAGACACAGTTATGGTAGAGGAAGAGCAGGAGGAACCAAATGTAGAAGAACAAGAGGACACACATTTAAACAATCTAGAATTCCAAAATTTAGCATTGGAATGGAAATCAAAGGAACTAGTATCCATACTTTAATAACCAGAGCTTAGTTAAATCTCAAAAAGGGTTTCATAGAAAAGTTATAGGTAACACTTCTAAATCCTATTTTATATATCTACAAGTCAAAAGTAATATCCATAAGGAACATTCTAAAGCAGGAAAAGAAGATAAAAAAGAAGGAGAAAAAGAAACAAACAACTTATATAGGAAATGGGAGAATTCTTAGTTAATACAAGTAAAGTGGTTCTGATGATAGAGGCTTTTCAACCTTCTCAATCAAATTATCGATGGAATTCATATCATAGAATATAAAAGGTCTCAATGGTAAAACCAAATAGAGACTCCTTAAAGGAAAATTTGCACAAGGAAACTGTAATATCCCCATTTTGATTTTCCACATTAGAGACAATTTTTGGAAGAGGAGGCAATTTCGACATTGGGACTTAGGAGGAAAAAGTGAAATTGCAATTCTAGTGGAACATGGGGCCCACAAGAGAGAGAAATTTGGCCCAAGGAGGGAACTCACACTCTTGGAGGAGGGTGAGAGAGAGGAGAGGGTGCAAATTAGGAGGGAGAAAGAGTGGGGGCCTCCAAGTGAGAAAGTGAAGCCAACAATTATAAATAACAAGAAGAGGCCTTCATTTGTATCTTTTGTAAACTTACTTATGAACACAAGTTTTCTTGAGTTATTTAGCCAAGACAATCAGTATTGTTTAACACGAGGAATTCCAAGTGAGAATTCCACCTCTACTTTCGGTGAACTTTGAGTGTCACCCTAGGACAGTAAGAGGGAATTTGTTCCAGGTGTTTGAGGTGCTAATTAGGAGATCATTCATTAACTTGGGCATGTTTTTCCTAGGGCACAGAAAGGGAATTCATGGGTTTTGTTGAGATAGCAGGAAATGGAGATTGGGCCGAAGATTTGCAAGAACTTATCCATTGGAAGGGCAATTCTCATCTTGGTATTTTATAGGGTTGAGAGTGTTGTAATTTGGAGGGCTGAATTGTTTAAACTATAGGTCTACGTAGGGGTCACTAGACATCCACTATGTAACCATAGAGAGCACGAAAATTTCATGGGAGTTGGACAAGGAGAGATAAGGAGATTTGAGGAGTGGTTGCAAGGATGGAGGAGTTTCCTAGGAATTGATTTGGCTTCATACAACGAGATTCTTTCTACATGGAATTTTTCCAGTGAGTTGGAGCCACACACTTCTTGGGGGTCGTTGGGGAATGTTGGAATCAACCCAAACCCTTTTTGGGTTTTTTTGGGTTTGGTGAGAGGAGTTGGGGGTTAATTTGACATAATTTTTTGGGCAATATTTCTCACTGAAATTAGTGTTACAATCAACGGTCAGGAGCAAAAATCATTGGAGGAGGGCGCAATTCACTTCAGGACTATTTCCACCACTTGGTTCTATGAGACATTTCTGGGTTTTGTTGGAGTAAATTTTAGGGAAAAAATATCAGTGGACCTACAACAATAGTGGCAATAATTTTTTGGGTCAACGCAAAGGTTCTTGGTGGAGTCATTCCAGAACTTGGGCATCACAATTCAAACATGAGCTTTGCCTATCTTGCTATAGAAGCTTAGGTTCCTCTTTCGATACTCATTTGTACTCCATCTTGCTCATAAATAATTAAAATGGTTCAAATTTGTGGTGCACGTCCTCTTGTGTTTGATTTACTATGTATGTATTCAATTTCCTAGTTGTTGTTATAGGGCATGTTCTTTTTATTCACTTAATATTTCCATTAGGAATATTAAAGTGGTATCATAGCCATGATCTTGGTAAGTTGTGGGGTAGCCAACTAGATCATGGAAAATTTGGGCATGTATACATAGTGATAGTTAAACCATAAACAACCCATGGGTTAATATGCAAGAATTCTGGGGTAGAATCTGCTGGAACGATGAGAGATTAGCCCGGTTGAGGAAGATGTTAGAATAGATCCATCCTCATCCTTACAACAGATACACTAGAGATGCACAGCTCATGGGGGTACAATCATCTACACCATGTGGGGAAGTAGACATACTAAGGGCACTAGATCTCCTCAAACGGAGACAACAAGACAAGGATATTTAGAGGGTGAGACCATGAGGCGCTTTTTCTAGTGGAGACATGGATTTAGATATCAGGAGCCTAAGGAGGAGGTTGAGCATGAGGATGAGAGAACATAAGGTTGTGAGGGGCACATAGATACACCCAATGTGATGTAGGAGTCACCCTTGTTGGAGATTCCTTTGATAGCTCTGGCTAACACCTTGGAGAAGAGAGTAGAGCATACACCCATAGGGATATCTATTGATGAGGTGTCAGGAGACACATCGGTTTCCACCATTGAGAAGGTGCCATCCTTTGTTGAGGTATCAATTGATGAGGCATCTAGGGTTGGGACCTAGTTTTCAGGTGATAGAAGCACACAACAGGTTGATGAAATGTTAGGAATAATCTCCACTATTGATGAGGAGCTGATAGGTACAAAGGCATCCAGATCTATGATAGAGTTGCTAAGTAATAGTCACCTACAATTAACTAGTGAGGATGTTTTATATGATGCGTTTTGATGGAGGAGCAGTTGGAAGCTCAAGTTTAGGCTGTGATGGAGGAGGATGCACAACCATCCTTTGGGATAAACATTGAAGGGGGCAGCATTGAGAGCACATGTTGGGATTTTAGTGCAGTTCACTTTAGAGGCACGCTAATGAGGCCTACAACGTTATTATATCACACTTATGCATTGGACTGAGAGAGGTGGAGTTGCCTAGACAAACCATAGGGGATGACCAAGTTAGCAGGGGTTCACGACCTGAGTTAAGTATGGCACAACGTCAGCATGGAGGGCTTGTTTCATACATAAGAGATTATACATTTGATCCCTCCCTTGGGATTGGACGGCGAGAGGTATTGAGATGGTACTTGATGGAGTATGTTAGGTAGTTTGGTACATCCATGGACACATTTCAACAGAGGTCATGGATTACCAAAGGGGCTGGATCACTAGATTGGTTTTGGGATCTAGATGGGGTTTCCCATCACATCATAGAGATGGTAGATGACAATAGTTGATGTGTGATGGATCCGATGATGGGGCACACCCACATTTTCAGATCTACATCAACACTAGTGACAGGATGGTTTGACAAGAGAGCATATAAATTTCATGAGTTATATTGGCATATTGATTGAGTGTGGGATCACAGAGTGATTAGCCTACTCTAGCAGGAGGTGGTAGGAGGAGGTGGCATTGACAGGCCATTGGGAAGGGAATTATATGGAGACAATGATATATCATTGATGTATTGGGAACTAGAGCTACTAAGATTTAATGTGATAGTGTTATTCCTGATTGCATGTGAGGAGTTGAGCCACTCAGGTGTACCTAGGAAGATGAGGAGGTGTAGATCACATCGTGGTGGGTCTATAGGAAAAGTTGTGGATGCATCAGAACATGTGGGATGCCTTGTGGTACATGGTGTCATGGAATTGAGTGTTGGTATCCAATGGTGCATGGAGTTGTGCCACAAAGTTCAATGCTATTCAAAGGGGTGTAGGGGTACATATTTGTGTGCAACAGGGCATGATGATGCACAACAGGTTGTTAGAGTATTGTTTCTAGAGAGACATTTTGATGAGGGCATTGGGCACACCATTAGGTTTGGCACACTCAGATTTGGAGAGTGAGTGGATCACAAGGTCGACTATGAACTTCCATTTATCACTCTCCAACATTGCACACTGACATAGGGGACTTGGATATCATCTCATGATGTTCTCATCACGAGAAATAAGACCCATGAGGTTCATCTGAGATAGTTGGACAAGATACAGTGCATCAGGAGAGAGGCTTTCAAGCTGTGTCATATGGTCATGACATGAGTTGGTGGATGCAACCTTTGGGGTAGTTCGATCTTCTATAGAGGTAACACTTGCACCATCCTTGATCCCACACTTAGGGAGATGAATGACCCCCTTTTGGTGAGACATTTTGAGGTGTCTCAGGAGCATATATAGTGGTTGGTGGACCTTACTCCAGGCGGTATTGGGGAGCACTTTTAGGGGGAAGGATGATAGATTCCACTGCATAGTATGATCGACATAGGGAAAATTTTCATGCAACATATTGGCTCATGATGTATGGAGTCCATATATTTATTACACATAGGGACCCGAGACATGGTATAGGTTGGTTCCTACATTTGTCAGGACTATGTCGTAGTCGTTCTAGCTGTGGGATCCAGGGATTTGGTTGGTTGATTTGGACACTCTATTTCATGATGTGAAAGATCAGGACAGAGGATGACCCAACTCACACTTGGTTTGGCATGCGGGGGAGTGTTGAGGCCTTTGTTGCATGGTAAGGCTAGTTTTTCTTGTTGCTGCTACGAATCATGGTGAGTGTTGGTTGGGTAGGTCGTGATATTGTGGATATGTTTGTGTTAGATGCGTTGGGCCTCTATAGATATTTTTCCATTAGGTCCCAAGAGAGGAGGATACAACTTGTGCATGATGGGAGGACGACAATGGTCATAATTGTGCAATAACAATATGGTGGCATCCTTTTTAGACTAGCATGAGATCCAAGCATCATAGGACTTGGAAGTACAACTACCCTTGGGGATGAGATGATTTGTATAGGGGAAGATCATTCAGATATTTGATTGGGATTTTGTGACTCAGTGATGGCATAGGGGACTTCATCAACATGGTAGCATGGTCATTAGGAGGATATCAAGGGAATCCCATGTGAGAGAGACTTCATCTCCACGGGGATTGGGTTGTATATTTAGGAGTTTACCCTTGGAGTGCAGGAGGTGAACTACTCGGTAGGGAAACTTCATGGGGAGTTGGCTAGAGTGCTACATTATCATGATGCTTTACCTATTGATAGTATGCAGAGGGCTTTTGGTACCTATACTTGGCTGGACAGTGAGTGGAGAAATGGGTGCCTGACAATGATCAAGATGGATTGGGGTTCGACTATTCAGGGATTCCTTCATGGACAGACAGTACAGAGATCAAAGATGACTCAGTGGAACATTTGAGACCCTGGTATTATTGGTTGTGATAGTGGTGACTGAAATTCATAGGGGGTTCTTGTTCAAACATTGTTTGAGGACAATAATGTTTTGGCGGGGAGGACTGTAATATCTAAAATTTTAAATTTCTGCATTAGAGATGATTTTTGAAAGAGGATACAATTTCGACATTGGGACTTATGAGGAAAAAGGGAAATTACAGCTCTAGTGGTAGTGGGGCAAACAAGAGAGATAAATTTGGCCCAAGAAGGGAACTCAAACTCTTGGAGGAGAGAGAGAGAGAGAGGAGGGGGGGGGATTAGAAGAGAGAAAGAGTGGGGGCCACCAAGGGAGAAAATGAAGCCAACAATTATAAATAGGGAGAAGAGGCCTTCATTTTTATCTTTTGTCAACTTACTTCTGAACACAAATTATCTTGAGATGTTTAGCCAAGACAACTAGTGGTATTTAACACGAGGAATTTCCAAGTGGGAATTCCACCTCTACCATCGATGAAATTTGAGTGTCACCCTAGGAGAGTGAGAGGCAATTTTTTCCAGGTGTTTGAGGTGCTAATTTGTAGATCATTCATCAACTTAGGTGTGTTTTTCTTGGGGCAAAGAAATGGAATTCGTGGGTTTAGAGGAGCTAGCAGGAGATGAAGATTGGGTCAGATATTTTGCAGGAATTTATCCATTGGAAGGGCAAGTATCCTCTTGGTATTTTGTAGGGTTCAGAGTGTTGTAATTGGAACAGTTGAATTGTCTAAAATCTGGGCCTACGCAAGGGTCACTGGACATCCACTACACAACCAAAGAGAGTAGGGAAGTTTTGTGTGAGTTGGGAAAGGAGAGATAACTAGATTGAAGGAATGGTTGCAGGGATCAGAGGAGGTTTCCTATGAATGTTTTTTTCTTCCGACAATAGGATTCTTTCTACAGGGAATTTTTCGAACTAGTTAGAGCCACATACACTTCTTGGGGGTCACTGGGGCATGTTGGAATCAACCTAAATCCTTTCTAGATTTTTATGGGTTTGGTGAGAGTAGCATGAGGTTAATTTCACTGAATTTTATAGGCAGTATTTCTGGCCAAAATCAGTGTTCTAGTTAGTAGTCAAGAGCAGAAATCAATCGAGGAGGGTACAATTCATTTCAGGACTATTTACACCACTTGGGCATGTGAGATATTTTTAGGTTTTTTTGGAGCTCGTGTGGAGAGCCTACATCTAATTTTGTAGATTTTTTGTGGTAGATTTGAGAGTCGAAATATCAGTGCACCTACAATAGTAGTGGTAGTAAATTTCTGGGTCAGCACAAATGTTTTTGGTGGAGTCATTCCAGAACTTGGAAATCATAATTCAAACATGGGGTTTGCCTAGCTTGTTGTAGCAAGCCCAGGTTCCTCTTTCCGTACTCATTTGTACTCCATATTGCTCAAAAATAAATAAAATGACTCAGAGTCTTGGTGCATTTCCTCTTGTGTTTGATTTATTGTGTATGTGTTGAATTTCCTAGTTGTTGTTATAGTTCATGTTTCTATTATTCACTTAATATTTCCATTAGGAATATTACAAAAACTAAATTATCCATGGAAACCATTAGAAAAATATCCATGTCCATTTAGAAAAGTTTTCAATTTCTTTCTAATGATGGTCATGGAGCATCAACAAGCACAACTATCCTTTAGAACCCTCACATTATAACTTTGTTGGATTCCTTTGCTACTCAAAGGATCTTAACAACTTGATTTCATTTAATTGGATCCTCAAGACCTAGATTTATATCCAATGCATATGACCAAATCCATTTATCTAATAAAATAATCTTGATTTGACATCTTCACAATATTGCTAAGATGACAGGATACGAGTACTATATCATTGGGGAATATTTTAATATGATTATATCTATTCAAGAGAATAAGGTGGGAATCATAATATTGTATGAAGATTCTCTCATCTTCTGAGATTTATTACAAAGCTAAAAATTAATAAACCAAGAAACCATTAATGGTATATTCACCTGAAACAATATGAGAGGAAGTCCCTCACAAGTCACCTCATGTCTTGATAGATTTCTCCTATTTGAACCCATATTCCTCTTTGGGATCAATTTTGAAGCTTCCATTATATCTTGTGATGGATAAGATAGCTGACCAATAAAACTCTTCAGAAATTAGAAAGGAAATCCTATGAAAAAATCTTTCCACTTCTAGAACTTCTGGTGAAGGTATCATTCTTTCAAGAATAATATTCAAAAATGGTGGAAGGAAGTAAGCTATAGAAATAAATACAATGTATCAATTTCAACATTTTTTTTTCAAGCATAAGCTAAAAGAATGTAACATACGAGAATATGGAAACATTCATGAAGAAAATCAGAAACTGGAAAAAGAAATGGAGAACATTTAGCAAACAATAGTATAGGAATTAAGGTTATAAGGACTAGATCATAAAGAAGCCATCACACAAATCTAGGTAGAAGAGCACCTTAAATATGAGGGAATCCTTTGGAATAAAAAATCAAGAATACAATTGTTGAAGGAAGGAGAGAAAAATAAAATATTCTTTCATAGGTCTATGATTCAAAACCACCATCAAAATATAATATTGAGTCTTAAGAACTCTCAAGATATAAAAATTGAGAGTAATTAGGACATTACTCAAGAACTCAGGAATCATTTTCAAGAAATCCTTATGGAACTTGTGATGGATAGAAAATGTGAAGTCATGAATATCATTGAGAATATTCCTAAATTGGTCACAAATAAGTAGAATGATATACTTATGAGGAAAATTGCTCCACTGAAGGTGGAAGAATTATTTATGGGGATGCCTAGAAACAAATCCCAAGGACTAGACACATTCATTGCATATTTTTTCAAGAATGTTGTCAAATTATTGGTAAAGATGTGGTGCAAAAAATAGAAGACTCACACAATATTATTCCTTTCTTATTGCACTTGTCGCAACCTTCATTTCCTTAGTACCTAATAAATCTCACAAACACCCTTATAGATTTCTAATCCGTCACTCTCTGCAATGTCATTTATAAAATTATTTCTAAAGCTATAGCTAACAAAATGAAGCCCCTCCCATCATTAATTTGCCCAGAAAAAACATGATATGTAGAAGGAATACAAATTATCGATAGTATTCTCATTGCTCATGAACACATCCACACCCTTAATACCTCTAAGAACCCAGGCATACTCATAAATATTGATAAGTCAAAGGAATTTGATCACCTCAGTTGGAAAATTCATGTTTCACATGCTAAAATATTATGTTTTTTCTTATTCTTGGATTCTTTGGGTAACTCAGTTGGTATTAAAATATTTTTGCTTCATTCTAATCAATGGATCCCCCTTTTCTGCTTTCTATCCTTCTCGAGGTCTTAGAAAATGAGATCCCCTCTCCCCCTAACTCTTCCTCCTTAAGCCGAAAGGCTTAGGTAGAGCTTTAAAATATATTATATTTTAGGGCTTCTTGAGTGGACTCCCCTCTGGCCCTTCTAACTCACCCTCTACTTATCAACATTTCATAGATGATATTATGCTAATGGGACAAACAACTATCAAGGAAGCTAGGATTTTCAGATCGATTTTAAATGACTTCGCCAATGCTTTAGGCATAGATATCAATATAGCCAAATCCCAAATTTTTTTCTTCAAAACTCCTACAACCATTAAAATCAAAATATCTAGAATATTGAGTATTTAGATAAGCTCCCTTCCTTCCAAATATGTTGGGGACCCCTTTGTTAAAACCCCTCTTAGAATCAAAGTTTGGGAAGATCTATTTTAGAACATGGAAAAAAGACTATCTTGTTGGACCTTTAGAGTGCTCAATATGGCAATAAAACTTACTCTACTTAAATTATTTCTACAACTATGTTATTTTATATCTTCCTCACACTTGTAACCCCTAAATCTATCCTTCAAAAGACTAGAAACATTCAAATATCCTTTTTTATGGGGAGAGAAAAACATGAAAATAAATGGGCTTGTATTGCATGGGAAAAAATATGTAAGCTAAATTCCTTAAGGCGTTTAGGCTTAAGAGACCAAGAAATCCTAATCCAAGCTCTTGGAGCTAAAAATTGGTGGAGATGGCTAAAGAACCTAGGAGCACTATTAAAAAAAATATGGGGAAAGAAATACACTCCAAACACACATGAGAATTAACTAATTCAATTGCAAAGTGAACTAAAAGTATCACACCTTTGGAATTTAGCCTAGAATATCAAACACCTCATTCAAGGTCATAGTTTCTGGGAGGTTCAAGATGGAAACCTAGCCCTTGTCTGGGAAGATTCCCAACAACAATGTACTAGGCTTAAAAAAATAGGGGAAACAAAATACTTCAAAACAAGTCTAGAATCACAAGGAAAAGCATTGATAAACATTACTGGGCACAAATTCCAAATCAAAATAAGTGGAGATACTAGGAGGGGAGTACACAATGGACAACAAACACAAGCTATGAATCAAAGAAAAGTTTAATAAAAGACTTAAAAACTAGGAAAATTAACATTCAGCATGGGAACGACATTCTTTGATGGGGGCATAAGCATACAAGAACATGAAATATAAAAGAGGCATACAATATTTTTGAAGGAAAAACTAAGCAAAACAAAGAAAGGAAGTGGAGAAATTTTTGGAATTATAAACTACAACCCAAATTATTTCTCTTCCTCTAGTTACTTTTGTATAACAAAATCCTCACTTGTGATAGATTACAAAGGAAAGGGTTACAGGGGCTAGCCAGATGTCAACTATGTGTGGAAAATATAGAAACCATTGAGCACTTACTAAATGTCTGCAATTTTTCTTCTGGGACAGATTAACCATAATCTTCAAAAAAACAAATAGAAGAAGAGACAATATATTCTTTACAATTGAAGAATGGAAATTATCATCCCTCACTAGTCCAATACTAAATAAAGCTTAGCAAATCTTTCGAGGGTTCATTTTATGGCAAGTTTGGGAGGAGTGAAATCGAATAATTTTTTAAGATAAATCTATAGATATTATCACAATTTGTTACACAATCATTGGGAAAACAAGATAAATTCTTAGACAACCTAAGATTGGGAATGTTCCTTAAATCAATCCAACATCCTCTCACTATTGGGTCTAAACTAATATGTTATTGTTTCACATCCTTATTTCCCTCATGATACCCCCTCGAGTCCAGAAAAATGTTTCCCCCCTCCAAATGGATTCCTAAAATAAAATTTTGACATAGCCATTAAAGGTAACCTAGGTCCCTCTAATTATGGAGGATCTTTCAGAAATAAACATGGTCAAATCATCTATCTTTGTGCAGAATCACTAGGCACATAAATTAACAGTGTTACATAACATCACGCTTTGGGAAAATGTATAATAATAGCCAATAGGCTCAATCTTCAAAAGTTGATAGTATAAGGGGACTCCAAAAATATCATTTCCATGATAAAAAAACACTTGAATGGATCCTGACTAGTTAAAGTCACCAACAATTAGAGACTGCTTGCAAGCTTAGAGAGAATCACATGATTACTAGCCACAATCAAACCTCCATCCCAATACATGTTTGAAAGAAAGGAAACAAGCTATCTAATGTATGAAAGGAAGCTTTGGATATTAATTGGCATCAACCCATCACAAACTAGCGAAAAAAAAGCATGCCAAGAAATAGTAGATCAAGACTACATTTCCTAAGAAGGGTGTTCATGTGAGGATTCACCCTCTTTAAATCATGATGAAATCTGAAATTAAAATCAAGGGGATAGGTTATCCTCTAAATGGGAACTTGCATCGTTGCTTGTAGTCTAACAAACATGAAATATAGCTTGCGAGAACTTGTAGAATACATGTTTCCAAATGTGCGAACCTTGGGGGAAGGACAATCAATATAGAAATCAACTTGCAAGAGTTTTGAGAGTTATAATGGAAATATATGGTGGGTGGATGTTGGATTATAACTCAGGATAATGAAAAATATTTCCTTATTGACTAATATTGTACAAATTTATTCTGTTATCCATGGGCCATAGGGAGTTTTAGAATAGTTACTTGTCTTTCCAAGCTAACTCATGGAGGCTCTGAGACATGTTTGACTTGTAGTGCTTACAAGTTGGAAGTTAACTAGACAAGGAATCTCTACCTCTGGAAAAATTCATAGCAACTTTCGTCAGTTTAGGTTTGGCTTACTAATCATATCATTTTGGGACGTGCTTCAAGTTTATATTTTTTACTAGCAACATTGAGCGAAGAAATTGGGATTATTGGTTTCTATTTATATCTATCATCCATGTGATTGTTAATTATGGAGGAGCATGTTCATTTTAGCCTAGTGACCTCTCAACCTCTCTCTAGTTATTTTTTTGACCACTTGTTTAATCTCCCCTTTTTATATTTTCTTACGCAACCCTAATTCATTTGGCATATTTTTCTACTCTCACTTATTGGTTGTTACTTACTCCTATCTTATGCCAGGCTCCATGGTCAATGAAGAGTTTGACCTTGCTTCTCCCCATCCTTTAAGCATAACCCTCTTTCTAGTCATCACACTTAGGCCTAACTTGTAGTGCAAGTAGTTGTGGAGTGTTACTGGGATATCATCAATGCAATAGTTCAAATGGCCATATATGATGTACATGAGTAGGTTAGACAATCTATATTCTATATACTAGAGATACAAGTTGAATGAGATACTAGGGATTGGATCCCTAATATGGGGAACTCGACCAGGGCAAGGACAACCTCCCATATGCATACCATAAAACCTCTATTGGAATATCAAGACACTCATGGCAAGAGTCTTAACTGGTAGAGATGATACTCAACAAGAATTGGTTTCCTACATGGCATAATTGATGGAGAAAGCTGGGAGGCTCAATAGAAATGTCTTAACCCTCATTAGGAACCTGACAAATATTGAATTTTCTTCCTTTGAAAATGACAGTGACCCTCAATCACCGCCACATGTGGATACTCTTATAGTAGGAAGACCAAGCGATCTAGTCCCTTGAAGCATAATCTCTTTATTGTTAATGTTATTAACATGCCTATTAGTTTAGAGTTTAATTTCTTTGTTATTCATAGTTTCATTTTGACACTTTATCAGATAGCACCTAGAATTAATAATTTGAAAATTTTGAACTTGTGTTGTTAGTCTGGTTTCCTAAGTGGAAGACTAGCAACAAATATTAGTCTTTGTATTAGTATTTTTGAAAGTAATATAAGTGGTCTAGCTTCACAAAATAAAAAAATTGTTCTTATTCTTATGTATTGGTATCAATCATCAATTGTTTCAATTAACCTTTGAACATTGTCTACATTGATTCTCTTTTCACTCATTTCTTATTTGGAATTATGAAATTAAACATTAGTTTCATTAATTATCATAGGGATTGGACATTTTGCATCTTATTTATATTAAAAAAATAATAAATAAATTTTTTCTTTCATAGAGAAAAGTGTGAAATACATTTTTAGTAATTATAATTTGCTTAGTCTAACTTATTTCCATATAGATTATTTCAATGTCATTAATTCAAAATACATTTATTCTTAACTCCCAAAGGTCATGTGTATAAAATGGATTTAGTCAAACTTTGTCAAAGATGAAATTTATAAAATGGATTTAATCAAACTTTGTCAAAGATGAAATTTGTGTTATACTCTATATTCTTCAAATTATGGAACACGACATGGAATAATATGTAATTGAAAAAAACACATGCATACATGTATGTGGCACATATTTCTAAAAGACAACTTGCATTTTTCATGTGATTTTATATCCCTTGATTTAAAAAGGTATAGACGATGCATTACATTGTCCATGTGTTTTTAGTGAAACTCTATATTAAGATTGTCCAACTTAACACTGAAGGATTTTATTTGAATAAAGTTTTGTCAAACTCAACCTTGATGGAAAATTTCATGTGATGCAACCTAAAAAATAAGCAGCTTCTCAAAATTTATACAAAATAAGGATAAGAGGGGATTTCCTTCCAAGGGAGAGATTAGGCTAATGCTAAGTGATTTGGCAGCGTGAAAGTATAGGGAAATATTTTAACAATTGTCTTAAGTTAGATATGCTAAGAGTAGTGCTAGATGACTTGGAAATAGTTATGATAATTCCTCAAAGAGGAGAAAGAGGTAGCAAAAGATGGCATAATAGTTAATTTTAATTTTCAAAAATAATATTTAAGATCTATTAATTTTAATCTTCAAACAAACAATATTTTATAAGAATTAATTTAAATAATTGAAATAAAACTTTAGAAAATATGGTTTTTCTATGGGAAATGATATTTTGTACAATTTGGATTTTGATCGGTATTTGAAAAAAATCTCAATTAATTTGGTCATAGGTGTTTGTCAATTAAGTGGGTCGGTGATAGTTGTTTGTGGAATAAAAATGAGAAGACTATATTGCATTTAAATAAAATAGGAAAATGCTCCAACAAGATCAATGGATTAGCTCAATTGGTTGAGTGGTATGAATTGTAAGTACGAGGTCTTGAGGTCAAGTCCCCAAGTTTGTTGCATCTATGTGGGCTTCACTTGATGTGCCCATTGGGTTAGGTTTCCAAAATTACAACTATTCAGTTTAACCTAGATGCCATTCTCAAAATGAAGGCCGTGTTTGGATGGTTTCCCTGAGATGTGTATTCCATTAACCCCCCTCCCGCCAAAAAAATATGGGAAAATGTTCCAACAATATGGTATATCTAAAGAATAACCATAAGATTTTTGAAAACATGATTTTTTGCTATAGAATGTTTTGTGAAACATAAATTTTAGTGAATGTTGGTTTACATATGATCAATTTTTCCTTTTGTATGAATCTTTGAGGTTTTCATATTTAATTAAATATGATGGTTTGACATAAAATCTAAGAAAGAGATTTAAAAAACAAGGGGGCGCGGGGCGGGCCGGGCCGGGGCGGGCGGGTTGGGGGTTGTGGCAGGGGGAATTGATCCAAATTACAACTATGCTATATTCTTTGCAAATGCCACTTTAAATGCTACTATAAAAAGGACAACATCATCTTTCTTCAACTCTCTATAATGGCTTCTGAGTACTAAAAGATAAATTGTTTTACTTAAACATATACCTATTTCCTCTTTATTAAAATCTTCTTAAAATATCAATTGTGAGAGTGCAATGTGCCCTATTTAGGGATTTGCAATTTTTCTACTTAAATATGTTTTCCATTTATTTCACTAAGTGAATTCAATTCAAACCAAAATCCTTCGAATGGGAATGCTTGTACTTGAAATTCACATTTGTAGCCTTTTCTTTCTAATTAAACATATTATCCATACCTATTCTTATAATTTATACTTATTTATCTACTTGATAGAGTCCTTTTCTCCATTGATTTACTCCTTTTGGCTCTACCAGAGTTTTGAACCGATAGTTATTCGAGGTATTGCATGAGAAAATTACTTGTTAAGGGCTTATTTAACTAACTCATGCTTTAAGGATTCAAAACAATATGGAAATGCCTTTGGCATAGAGAGTTTGGTTAGATTGATTTAGGAGTCCAATTGAGATAAAATTGGCTTCTCTCTTCTAATTTATGGCTAGATTGATTCAAGAGTCCAATTGAGATAAAATTGACTTCTCTTGTAACTTAGTTTTTCAATGATAGAGTTCATCCTCTATGACCTTAAAAAGCACAACCAATCTTTGACTATGTTTTCTATAGTTTAATCGTATTAGTATATGCTTTGTATATATCTGTCCTCTCTTAAAAAATATTGTCCATTTACCAATAGTATTATTGACCCTTTTGGTCTTATTACTATTTTCAATTCAAGCTTGAATTCTACAATTTTTTACTATATTTTATTGTGGTGAATATGGATTCGTTCCTTTCATAAAATCTTTGAAGTCTTCTTTTCCATCCCTTGAACATGGAAAATATGGGGAAATGCTTGTATTTACCCTTGTTGAGAAAACATTTCATGTAGACTACGTGAAAGAAACATCAATTTATCTACAACCATTTATTACCTAAGGAAGAAGAGGTTTATGTAAGTGAGGTGGGAACCGTGGCCATTTCTAAACATTTACTTTCTTGGTGGGTGTCATTTTGTTTCAGTGTCTTTTTATTTTCATTATTGGAAAATGAAATATTTGATTTTTATTTTGATGTGGTAATCGTTTTATATAATATAAGAGATATTATTGTAACAATAAATTTATTTGAGGTTATTTTATTTAAAAATATATGAAAGATCTCTTTCTTCAAAGTTTTTTAAAATTTACATTGAGATTTTACCATTTTTATTATGATTGATACAACTTTTACTATTATTGATACAAGTACAAATATTATTAAAGAGACTTGAGATTTTAAAGCTTTACTTTCTTTGACCTAATAAATCATCATATGAAGTAATTTACAATGTTTAATATTGAAGGTTAAATATTGTAATATGAATTCTATGGTAAGAGATTACAAGGATGTATATGGTATATACTTGACTAAATTTTTTTGGGACTTGCACTTGGACCTCAACACTTAAGATGTTGGATTCAAATTTACATGAATTAATGATTAAGAACTTCCCAACCTTAATGAATTGGCATTAGTTTGTTGTCCTCATGAAGATTGCATCTCTCATGTGTATGTAGGGGCTTAAAAACACATTAAATGGTACTACATAAACCTCCACTTCATCAATATTGTTTGCACTTATATTAAATTATATTTTATACTACTTAGTGATCTTGAGATACACATCCTTATTTACCTATCCCAATGGGTATAGGTAAGGATGGTCATGAACTTCCCATCCAATCATACTTGATAGATCCCATGCTATGAGGTTTAACCATGAACATGAATTATATAGAGCATCCACCTTTGTCTTCTTGGCTTGGATCTTGATATGGGAGATTTTACTCATTTCCTTCTCTTCCTTGGGGTCTACCTCCTTTTTCATTGTAGTGTAGATGGTCATTTCATCTACATTGGAGCTACTCTTTTCATGATTGTTGTGATTGAAAATTAGCATGTTTTTCTTCTTTCCCCCTTCATATGATTCTTTGGATTCATATTTGTGTGAAACTTCCAATTCTTATCTTCAATATGACCATTAATACCATATGGTTATAGCGGTTGCATGCATCATTGCACTGCTGGCAATGTTGTGTTTTTATCCTTTCCTTTTTTCATCTTATTATTTTACTTGGATTCCTTGGTGGTATGTCCAATTGAAACCATTTAATTTTCCTTTCTTCTTATCCATATCCAAATACTATGCCTCCATATAGGCCTCATTGAGAATTCTCTATTTAAACAACATCTCTTACTTTTTAACTAACTATGGAAACCATCAAGATATTTGAAGGGTATATTCAGGTTCTTGTGAGGTATTCCCAACTTAAGGACTTATTTTCTAAACTAGGTGGCATATACACTCTTTCCTTGCTTCTATTAGAATTAACATTAATAGATTCATTGGTTCTTTTTGTACCCAATAGGGTAAACTAGGACTTGATGATCCATAATGGATCATCTTTTAATTTGTTGTCTATTTTGGTACTTTTTGGTTGGAAATTTGGTGCTATTGAGTTATAGGGCCCATGTTAGAGGTAATTCCCACTCTGGAGATTTGGGATCCAAAACCTTCTAGAGCCTAGCTAAGGCCTTAAACAATCATTTTTTGGGTCAAACCTTTGTAGGCATGGTTCTAGCCTCTTGACACTATTGTACACTTTGAGAGATTTCCAATGTTTTGAATATCACCTTAATTGAAGTTCATTTGTGAAACTTATGTCTCTTGCAAGTTGACCTATCTTGTTAAACACCATGGTACCAAGTGGATGCCACATCAATGTCCACTACTCAAACATGTCGATCTAGTGACATGTGAACTTTTGAGAATATTCCAAAGGGTTTAAACCCTATATTAAATTGGGAGTTGAGACATTAAAAACCTTAACCCTAGATGGATATCAAACCATGTTAGATATTGGACTTCTAGGAAAGATTGGGGATCCTTTCTTATTGTATTTAGTATTGTTCTGTATGATAGTAAAGCATTGAGAGTGGGATTTTGAAACATAATATAAGAAGAAGGGGATTCATTTAGCTACCATATTGAACATTGTGTCCATGAAATATCCATAGTGAGCCGCTTTATTTTAATTTTATTTTCATACTAAGAAGGAAATATCAAAGCATATGCTTCTCCTTCTAGCTAGGTTTTTCCCATATTAAGTTCTCCCAGGGTACATATTGTGTTCATTGTGTGGCTAGTGTGTTAATTCTTGTCCCCTTCATTTTCCCTTTTCAACTTATTTTCAATTATTAATTTATTAAAACTAACAATATTATGTATGTAATATTTAATATAATATTGCATTGTAAGATACTATATAATATTATAATATCTATTGTGATGAATTGTTCCACTAGAATACTTATGACAATTTATAGATCATGTTGGTATCAAAGCAATTTTCTTGGGTTTTATGGGATGTTCCAAGATACAAGAGTTGCTATAAAGTTTGAAAATCGTACTGATGGTGTATGACTATATAAATGATCCATGGGATGAACTGAAAGATATATTTTTGAAGCTAAAAAATAAATTCATAAACATTTCTTGGAACATGGTTATTCTCATGGTAGCTCTAGAGAATAAGTTTGGACCTTTTATGGAGTGTGGTAGCTCTAACTCAAAATTTGGATCATATGATAAATATAGAGAGACCCAGAAATGGATTCAAAATAAGAATTAGAAAAAGAGAGACCAAGTTCTAGTTCCATCACTTTTTCTTCATCTTGATTTAAAATGGACATCAAAGGTCCCTACCAAGGTGAGATTGATGTTGTTAAGTTGAATTAATGGTTGCAACAATTAGGTGAGTAACTTTCCATATAGATGGTGTGGACCATCATGTCACATCCAATGCTCTTAACAATTTACTTTCTAAGATAAATATACTTATATCTTCCATAATTATTTAAAATCCTTTGTACCATAAAAATTAGAGGGTCTTATAATTTAACACCTATCCATCAACTGATTTGACCACAACCCAACATCAATCAATATGTAATCTTGTGGTTACATTCTTATCAATCCTAAATATCCTCTTAATATTTTTTGTCATGGGATAAAATGTTCCACTAACTTACAAATCCATCAACCACGAGACTCATATAGTCGTCTTGCAACCGTACTATTAAGTTATACAACTAAAGTATCACCACACCATCCAAGGTGCAATTTATTGACTCTATGTATCAATCTCCTCTGATACGATTGATGGATACTCTTGTTCCACCATATTCAAAAGACATCCCTCCCTCTTTCAAGTTAATTATGGTTTTTTTTGTCATTTTCCCATTCAAACCCCAAGATATCGAGGTAAGTTTCCTTTGCATCAACAATCTTGATGACCTCAAAATTCACCATTGTTTTCACAATCCTAAGATGAACCTCAATGTTTTTTAGGTAGACAATGGGGTAGATTGTGTATTTTTTTTCTATCCATAACTTGATGAGTGAATATATTAGGCATAGGGTCCCCATATTTTCCCACAATTTCTTTAGAAGGAATTTCATGTTATAACTAGGTCAAACATGACATCCTAAACCTTGTACCCATAGATCTGAGCATCCATATTAAACTCTCAATTAGTCTTAATATTTTTCTTCTAAATTTTTGAACCTGGATCTTAAGCAAAGGGGCATAAATGAGCTTCTCTTTCCCTCCCTTAAGAAGTTAATAGAAGGTGGAATACAACCTCCTTACCAAACCTTCATCATCTAAATTATTATCCTCAATGATCCCCTCCTTCAAGAAGTATTATTTTATTTTCCTCCCTTGAAAAGTAATTCCTCTCAAACAACTTCAAAAATGACTCTAGGGCATGGGAGTTCTCTATAGAGTGAGTATTTGATTTGTAAAATTCATGAAGAATGATAGTTGGGGTAGAAGAGTATTTTTATGGCATTGGGTGGAGAAACAAGGGTGAAAATAGGTTTTGTAGATTTAATAATATTCATTCACCATTTCCCTAGAAATATAATAGGTGGTGGTATTAACTTAGGATCCAAAACTCCAACCCTTGGAAAAGAATAAACATTTAATGTGTGAAATGCTCAGAAAATCCATAGTAGTCATCTTGAAAATTTGTCAACATTTCAGATCACTAATTAGATCAATCCTCTTTTTGGATGTACTAATTAAAAAGAAGTAAGATGGATACCTTGGCCATGAATTCTATAGGAAGAACACTCATATATGGAGCTACTTTCATGTAAAATCTCATTACCATCACACAAAAAAATGGGGATTCTAAACACCCTACCCATGAGGGTTGTTAGAATATTTGATGAATATCACTTAAACAAGGGAATTGATCACCTTTCCAATGTTTTCAAGAGCATGGATTCTAACAATAAGGATATTATAATTGCAATAATAAGAGCTATGGATAGAGTTGGAAGCGGGCCTTATTTTATAGAAATTCATCCAAGAAAGATAGATCACCTTCCCTATATTAAGGGGGGAATATATAGGAATGTCAAGGTCATATTACAAAAGGATATCATAACCTCTTTTTAAAATCTTGAAACCGCTATAAATAAGATGAGATCAATGAAAGAAACCCTAGACCAACACTACCATAAATGGGCATATAATGTAGAATGTTTTTGTTCAAATGCTACATAAGGGAAACTAGATATATTTTTGCATGAGAATTAAAAAGCATAAATATAACATAAAAAATGGGCACACACACTTCTCAACATTATTTGAGAATTCCAAAGGAACTAGACACCATGTGTACTAGGAAGACACCAAGGTCCTAGACGAAAAGGATGACTACTTCAAGCATATAATCAAAGAGGCTATTGAAATCAATATGAAATATAATCACCTCAATAAGGATGAAGGGATGGATATTATTGAGAATTCGCTTTCATTGATATGCAATAGAGGAACTAGGTAGTACTGGCACATTTTCACTCATCTTTTCATTGATTTATAATAGAGCTAGGTAGTATTAATATGTTTGATCTCATATTTTCTCTCTCCCCTTCCTATGATTTTTTATTTCTCTTCCAAGTGTTTGGTTGGTATGCTCTTCCGTTTGTTTGTCTAGTCTATCTTCCTATTATTATTTGCTTTTTATTTTCTCTAGTCTCTTTTTTCTTCCTTTTATTTGTTCATTTATCTCTATTGTTGTAGGTTTTAATTTATTTTTTTTCATTTTGGTCTTCCTTTGATTATTATTATTTTTTAGTGTTATTTTGATTTTTAATGAATCATATATATATAATGATATTTTTGGTGTATTTATTTTTAGGCTTTAATTTTTTTTGTTAGGTATGTTTCTTTCTTTGGATTTGAGTTTTCTTTGTTTATATGAAAAATAGTTTTAGTTCATATTCTCTTTTATCTTATATTCCCTTTGTGTGTTTTTAATTATTATCTTTCTTTTCAAAAATATGATTTATTATGCTTAATTTTTTTATGTTAAGTTTTCATTTTCTCATGGTATTGTTTAATATATTTCTTCATTATTTTTGTTATAGTATATGTGTGTTGGAAGTGGGGGTTTAGTGAGTTAATTTGTTTTTTTAGTATTTCCCTTTTGTTTGATTTATTAATACATATTATATTTTATCTTTTTTAATATTATTATTATTTTAAAATCTTATTGTATATATCATTGTAAAAGTTTTAATAATATTTTAGATTAGTTTATAATAATAACATATTGCCATAGGGGAGGTAGGAGTGGGCAGGGGTAATTTACCACCTCGAGGAAGAAATAGAAACACAATTCGATTAGGGATTAAGAAGAATAACCAATAATCAAGCAAAGCTTCTTTCTCTATGGCAAGGATTGGAAGTGACAATTGCAAAGAAGGTTTCTCATTTGGAAGTCTTTCGGAACTCGGTGATTGTAATTCGAAAAACCCTCAAAGCCAGAGAGGTTCCAATCTCCCTTCAGTGATACTCAAAATCTGGATGGAAGTTCAAAAATTTAAAAAGGTTGAATTTTATCACGTTAAAAGGCACCACAACTAAGTTGCGGACTTGCTGGCTAACAAAGTTGCAGCCCTAGAACAAGGTGTGTTAATTATGAACTTTTGTACTCCAACTATAGTCAATATCCCATGAATAAAAATTATATGTTGATTTGGTATTTAATATATCGATCAATTTAGATTTGGAGATTGAATAACCTTGAATTAAAGGTTATCATGACAT
Source organism: Pinus taeda (assembly GCA_000404065.3). Classification (NCBI taxonomy): domain Eukaryota; kingdom Viridiplantae; phylum Streptophyta; class Pinopsida; order Pinales; family Pinaceae; genus Pinus; species Pinus taeda. The sequence continues at coordinate 139,210 of APFE030364794.1, forward strand.
TAATTTTCCGCATGAGGAATAATTCCCTAGAAGTCTAGAGTTGGTGGCCTGCAATTTTGATGTATTATATTAGAGTCCTCTCTAGTTTTGTCATCGAGGAGGAAGGATCCATGTCTCTTTATAGGTGGAGCATTTGGCTGCTGTTTTCAATATATTGTGCTATGGTTGAGCAAGCTTGCATGAAACAAGTCTTGAAAGCCTTAATCTCGTTTGAGCCCACACACAACATTGGTGACTTAGTGATAGAAATCTTGTCAGACAATCATGAAACTAGGAATAAAAAATTGAATGCGAGCAGAGCGTTGAAGGTAGATGCGGGCTGCAAGCGATGGTTTATAAATGGAGACTATTGGTCCTAGAAATCTCGTTGAGATAGTGTAATTCTAGAATTTTATGTAGGATGGAGCACTCAGTTCAGTCAGAAAGCGAAGTATATCCGAAGGTTCATCTGGCGTCGAGTATGTCATATTTGGCATCCCTCATATCTAAGAAAGATGACAAGGTAGCCTCAGAGACTAACTCTCATTTCACCTTAGTTTTTCAACAATTTGAGTCATTGCAGACCGATGTAGATCACTTGCAGATGGTAGTGGATATGTTGGCCTTCAAAGTGGAACATATTGAACTAACTATGGAAACAAAAACAAAAACTATATGTAAAAGAAACGAGTATTTTATATTATTAATGCCATAATATTATAAAGTTTATAACAATACTTTATGATAATAATATTATATTAGCTCAATAATATAGATTAAATGGCTAGTAAATATATATAAGCATCAATCCATGACAAGTATTAAAACACTTACTTTATGATACATCACATAGTGCTAGAATTGAAAAAATCATAAAAAATAACTAAATTATAATTTTGTTTTAAATTATTATTGTTATTATTAATTATAAAAAGAATTAATATATAATTTAAACATATATACATGTAACACGATTCTTAGCCATAGAGATTCAACCCCACTTTACCATGGAGATTATTAATTTATAAATAGACTTTGTTACAATACCATGGCTTATCAATACTACATACGCAAAAAACCATAACTCATTTCTTGTGATGCTTTAAGTAATCAATTTAATTAAAATGGTTAAAAATAAATAACTAGCACAACCATCTAAATTAAATGGCGGGTAAATGAAAATAGGCATCATTCCATAATAAGCATCAAAGCAATTTCTACATAATTAAATTAATCAATTTCTAATTAAATTAATCAATTTAATTAAAAGGGCATAAAAGACATTAACTACTTTGGAGATGAATCTCAACCTTTGATTTGTGTATACTACTACTAATATTCTAGAATATCCCGTGGAGATTAAAATGTCTACCATCCATCTATAATTATTGATAATTAAATTAAAATTATGGAAGCTCTATTTAAAAATAGACACGATCAATCTCAACCTTTGATTCATGAATACTACCAACCTAGATCCATCTTAACCCTAGATATATCAAGTTCCTATCAAATATCTCAAGGTTAAAACCTTTTCTTAAGTTTTACACTCAAAAAAGAGGTTTTCACCTTGAGAGAATGCTCAAGTTTGGTTTTCACCTTAAGAGATTTGGTCCCTACCATCTCTTGATAAATCCAGGGTTAAGATGGATCTAAGCTAGTGTAACTCTTTTCTACTAACATCTTGTGTAATTTGTATATGCTCTAGTATAGATCCATCTTAAACATATATCTAGCATGTGCCATCAGGTGTAAACCTCTTTTAGACTGCAAAATTTGAAAAAAAAATGTATTGTTTAAATTGTATTTTTGAAAGCTATATAGAGTGCATAACTTAATCTGGTAAGTACAAAAAACCAAGTTGTTAGATTTTAGAAAAATTGATAAAAGAAACATACATAAAAATGTACCAAAATGTAAAATAATGAGAATACTTCAAACCTTTTAACCATAAAAATTATTTTTCAATTGTTTTATATTTGTATAGATCCATCTTAAGCACAAAACTAGCATGAGCTGAGAGGGATGAAATCTAGTTAGATGCAAATATCTTTTAGAGTGTAAAATTTGAAAAAAAACTATATCCCTCTCATTCCTTGATAGATCCCAATGAATTTGTAGTGATTCTCTCTCTATATATATCTATACAATGTGTAATTTTTCATTGTTTAAATTGTATTTTTGAATGTTATATAAAGTACATAAATTAAACTTGTAAGTTCAAAAAAATATTGTTGGATTTTAGGGAAAATTAACAAAAAGAAATATACCCAAAAAAAGGACCAATATACATAATTTTTTTAAAACAATATATAATATATACATAAATGACATTAAAATTTTTTATGTAACATGTGCAAGACTTTTATCTAGGACTACATTTTCCACATTAAAATGATTTTTTTGTTATTAGTGTATTTTTAAGTATACATAATATTACTTAAAATGTTTTTTTGATGACCCACATTGAAATTTTTATTACATGAATATTTTTAAATGTAACATATTTAATTTTATATTAAGAATTGAATGAATTACACATCTCTTTCTTATTATTCTTATTTGGGATTACTTGATAATTTTTTATTTTAAGCTCTCATTACTTTTCTTCTTCAGTCATTTAATATTTTATTATATATACTATTATATATTATATATATATATATATATATATATATTATATATATATATATATATTATATATATATATATTATATATTTTAACTTTTTCTTTCTATATATAGATATATATGAAGTTGATATAGACATAAATTACTTATTAGAGATCTTCAAATGATTTATTTATTTAAATAGTGTGTTGAAATATTTTTGAAAAGGATAATATTTAAACAATTTTTTTTAACTTCTCATTACTTTATCTCTTTTTAAAGTTGATATGAAATTACTTTATCATGCAGACATTGAAATATTTTATTTATGTCTAAGAGTGAGTGAAACATTTTTAGCACGTTGGGTTGTAATATCAACAACAAATACCATAGTAAGATTGAAATTATTGAAGTTTTATAATGCTTTTAATTAAAACTAATTAATGATGCATATTCATTTTTGGTTTTTATTATAGCCGACATTGCATTTCTAGTTAGAGAATATTTTATTTTAATTTTAAGAGGGACATGTATCAACTCCAAGTTGAGCACAAATGAAATCACATCACCCTCATACTGGTTGCGCCTCATGACATTAAAATATTTTATATAACATGTGCAAGACATTTTCTCTGTGGATTACCTTGTCCACATTAAAATGGTTTTTTTGTTTAAGTATAAGTAAATATTACTTTATCATGTATGTCAAAAATATTTTATTGATGATCTACATTGAAATTCTTTACTATCATGAATATTTTTAAATGTCACATATTAATTTTATATTAAGAACTGAATGAATACACATCTCCTTCTTATTATTCTTATTTGGAAGTACTTCATATTTTAACTTTTAAATATTTAATTATAAATAACATTAAAATATTTTGTTAACATTTCTTTCTATATATAAATATATATGAATGTAATATAGTGATTAATTAGTTAACAAAGATCTTCAAATAGTTTATTTAAATCTCGTTGAAATATTTTTGAAAAGTATAAAGATTTAAACATCTTTTTGTAACTTCTAATCACTTTATTTCTTTTTTAAATTGATATGAAAATTATATTACGTCATGTGACATCTAAATATTTTTACCACATTGGGTTGTAGTATCTACACAAATAGAGTGGACCATAGTGAGGTTGGGATTATTGATGTTTTATAGTGGTTTTAATTAAAACTAACAAAAGATGCATATTCATTTTTGTTTTTTATTATAACCAACATTGCTTTTCTATGTAAAGAATATATTATTTTTAATATTAAGAGGGACACATGTCAACTCTACATTGAACATGGATGAAATCACACATTTCCCTCATACTGAGTTGTTCTATTATTGATAATAAAATTAAAATTCTAAAAAACCTATTCCAAATAAACAAATTAGTTTTACTTGTATAAGACATATTATAGTGTTATATGTATATTTATTTTTTTGTTTTCTAAGAATTATAAAATTATTATTGATAATAGTATTTATTTGTATTATTTTATGTATATAATTTATTTTTTGTGGGGTAAATAATGTATTACCTTCTAAAGAGGACTGTACATGGAAATACTAGATGATTTAGGTCAGCATTTCACTGGGAAGACTGTTGGGTAATTTAATTGTGTTTTAAATTAATTTACGTTAAATTTTCAATCCGACTTGTGAAGTGTACGACATAGTATATGCTAGGAGTCTACCTTTCAATTCTAAGGGAAATAAATTGCAATGAAAGAAAGTTTAACTTTATGAAAGCGAATAAAATGACATGAAATGAAATACTAATCTAGAAAACATCTAATCTATGAAAGAATATAAACATTGTCTATAAAAGCATGGAATCTTCATCTATGAAATAATGTAAACTTAATATATTAAAGCATGGAAATCCCTTATCTATAAAAGTGAGTAAATTTAATCTATGAAAGCTTGTAAATTTAATCTAGAAAGCATTTGAAATCTATTTCTATGAAAGAAAACATTCTTAGTCTATGAAAGAAAGCAACTTAATCACAAATGAGAATGCTTTAGAATTTAAATATTTTTGTATTTTCTTTCTTTCTCAAACTCTTGATTGCAATGTGGAAAAGAACTAACTGAAAAGTAGAAATCTGTAAATAAAGTATCTATAATAAGTAAATAAATTAAATCCTAAACTAAGAGATCATTGTAATTTATTTCTTGATTAAAAAGATTAGAGAATTGTTAGATAATTGTGATGACTTCAAAATCTAGATTGATTTAGGTTCATAAAAAATTATCTCTTTCTTAATTTGATGGATAATTAAAAATATTTCTTCTATTGTTACATTTGACGCCCACAACACGAAATCTGATCCATTTGAAAGATTCATGAATATATCCAAAACTGTGCACTGCTTTGAAGAAATTATTGCGTGTCATATAAATGGGCTCATTCTGTAAAAAAAACTATGATTTATTTTTTCAATATTTGTCTTAGTTTGACTAGAAAATGCATTAGAAGTTGACAACTCAAAAATTGTTGCTAATCTAGAACATCATCTTTGATCAATTGCGAAAGGCTCACACTTGCAACACTAAGCAAAGTGCTACTATTGATCTACAAAAGAAACTAATTTAAAACATAAGAAAACTAATATAAGCTACATATATTATAAAACTACTTCTTACAACAAAATAAGAATATAAAACTATAAACTAAATAACGAAAGAACTTATCAAATGTACTTTATTCTATCATAATTTCGAATTATGCTCCAAGAGTTCATCTCGTTGAATGGATAAGACATTACTATTTATACAAAACTAAGATAATTAATTAATAAATGTAGATCCAAAAATATTTCTGAGATCCACAAGTCTCTCCTATGGTTACAACCATATGTTAACATCTAGCAAGTATCTCTACATATCCTCTCACAAATCTCTAAAATAATTTATAAGAAATATTATAAAAAATTCCATGATTCTTCTCTATCAAATTTGCGTGAACGATTATCTCAAATATTCCTTAAATCTTCAGGGGTTGAAGATGAAATTCGAATTTGAGACTAAATGGTCAAATATTACATTGTTGAAGTCTTCAAAAATGCCCACAAAAATCACAAAAATCATCCAACTTTTAGATATAAGTGAAAACATGTTATTTTTCTAATATTTAATCATAAATTCACTCAAAATTCTAAAATAAATGCTTTGGAAAATAATAAGTCTAAACCCATATATAATCATAAAGATGGTTTTAATGTAAGACTATAAGATAACAAAATATGGTTAAAAGTGAATGAAAAGAGGATGACAAATATGACATTTTGGAGACCTAAAAAAGACCAGACCATAACCAAAAATTCACTCTCCATAAAGAGACATAAGATAACATAGTGTTCAAAAATCTAAAAAATACTATACATAGACTAAAAACTAGGCCAAGTTGGCCATGCGAATAGATAGTAAGACCAAAAAATGATAGAAGAATGAGGATAACATAAGACTAAGAAGAAGGATCATAATCCATATTTACGACCTACATAGGGTCCTAATTGTTGCCAGGGGTGAGATGTCGAGGTGCTACTCTATGTGGTCTAGTTTTTTATCTAGGTCCTTCATGTGACGATGTAAATGCTCCATAGAGTGAAGGATATTTTCTTAATTATCAAACCAATCCATCAAGATTTTTCTGAGGAGGAACTTCAAGTGACAATATAAGTCAATGTTATACATGTATTGGTTGAAACGTCCACACGTGTGCCTCATATATATCATCTAGTTTGCAAAAATTTCCTCTAGGTGGTAGTGGATACACATGTTACCTTGAGAGGCTCGTTCTTAGTATTAGGTTGCTCCTTTGTGAACACATGCACATTGATGCAACATGGTGGAGGGCCCAATAAATAAATAATAACGAGTGGTCAAAAGGGGAGAGAAAAAAGTGGAAGGCGCAAAGAGAAGAATTGTGTGTAGAAGGGTTAGGGCTAGGTGGTTGAGCATCAATGGTGGATAGGATCTAGGAACAAAAAAGACACTAATAAACCCAAAAAAAGGATTCTCTAACTTAGGAAGGAATGAGGAGGGAAACACCAAGTCATTTGAGTAGAACAACAAGGGGATGAAAAAATCCAGGGGAATAAACTAGGGAGAGGGTGCTCAGGTCTTGAAGTAAGCCAGGAATCTGCTAGATGGGAATTTTGTGCGGGGAAACACTTGTAGAGGATTCAAATATGGAAGTAAATATTGGACAGGGGGTGCTATTCAAACCATATCCCGTCAAGAGCACATCTACTGAAGGCATTTGACACTATAATGAGAACTTGTCTTACATGCAAGGGGAACCAAAGTTGAAGGAAACATCACACATGTCGAACCTTTAAGGAAAAATAAACAACTAGGAAGAACCTATTCTCCAAGCTTTCAAATGGAAACTGCTACCATAACTCTAGTCTATGTGAGAGAGTCTTTCTGTGTTGGAGTCGTAGATGCTAGCCAAGGGAAGTAGAGCAAGGCTAGGCCAAGGCTCGAGGGGGTAGTTCAATAGGAGGCCCTAATTAAGATAGATGAGAGGCAAGACCTGTGTTTCAGGTAACTTTAGAAACCAATAACAAAGGTGCAAAAAACAAATTTAACCATAAGGATGGGTATGATGATAAATAAGTGAAAAATGATATAATATTGAGAGGGGGGGTTGAATCAGTATTATACAAATTTTCACTTATTTTCTCAGATAAGAAATTAAATGTAATTAATCAAACAACAATGCATCATTCACATGACATTTTGTACACAAATATTTAACATGGAAACCCTTCCGGGAGGAAAACCACAAAGTTTGTTTTTATTATGATGTAATTCTAGGCCCCAACTTTTGATTACATCAAATTTTGTGAGGACCAACTCACAGGAGGCAACAACCCCCTTAGATATGCAAGCCCTAGTTTGCTGGAGGCACCAACCTATTATCTTTACATGCACCAATCTACAATAGCCAATAAAATCTTTATTTCATACATTTTTAGATAGAGATCTCTGGCCAAACTTTTCCTTTTGATTCAACTAATTCAGATAAATTATATTCACTCTAACTTCAACAACCTCCTCACTTTCTCCAATTTATTTTGCACTCAAATACACACACATACTTTTGCAGACTTGGCTCCTTTAATGCTCAATTTTCTCACCAATTTTTTGCACCAATTTAGTCTGCTTTAATTTTTGCATTAACTCCATTTGCTTCAATTTGCTGCAACAATTCACATCACTACATGTCTGCGTCCATTCTCTTTTACCATGCAAATCTCTCTTCTTCTCATACATGTCGAACTAGTTCTTCGAATTCACATCAAAAAACTTCCATCATCAGTTATATATGGGAATTTCTTCTTCCCGTGTTATTATATTGTTTATTTAGAGGTGGTGCTTTAATTTTCTTGACCAAATTTGGTGCCCAAACCCAAAATTTTTGTCTTAGCATCTATTTTTCAACAACATCACACCCACATTTGTTTCATTAATCTCTTCCTATTTTAGAGTCTCATCCCCTTTGAATACCATGGGTATCAGTCCATGGTTTTACCTAAGGTAATTTTCACTTTGATTGTATCAATAGTCACAATCATTTTACCAATTCATTACTAGTTATATACACAACTATAATTGTTCCTTAACTAAACTTAGCACTCCTTAGTCACTGTTTTGATCAATAATTAATATTCATCCTAAGGTCATCAAGTTGATAGATCTAGTCAATGAGGAAGCCAAGTCAAAGTTCAGTCAAAATGGTTTAGTCCACAACTAAGTTTGGTCGAGCTAAAATCATGCCATATTGTTTAGTCTTGTCAATAGAGTGCTTGTTTGATTTGGTAGTTAATAAAAACTCAAGGAAAAAGTCTAGAAGTTTTCAAGGAGCCGAATCTATATTTCAATAGAGTAAGGTCAATACACTACCATTTGTCTAGTAAAAAATGATTAAGGCACAAGTTGATGGTAAGGAACCCAATGTAACTTCTATTTCAAGTTGACCGAAGGAAACTTTAATTTTGAATCAATCGAGGCTCAAGTCGAATTAACGAGTCAATATCCAGTCGAGTCCTTGACTTAATATCCAATTGAGTCGATATCCAATCAAGTCGATGAGTCAATATCTAGTCAATTGAAGAAGTTGATATCTAGTCGATTCGATAACTAGTCAATTCGATGAGTCGATAATTAGTTAAGTCAATGAGTCGATATTTAATTGAGTTGATGAGTCAATATCTAGTAAATTCTAGTAAATTCCTTAAAGTATAATCTACATCTTATAAGTAATAATCATAAACAAAATCCCCCTAAAGTTGTATTCACATGTTCACTTGACCTCAATGACTAGTTTTGACATTAATGCCAACACTTTTCTCAACAATATCCCACTTTGGCATTGATGGAAATAGCACCAAACATTGTAGGTCATTGATGGAAACCTCAACAATTAACAACATTCCCATAATATGCTAATACTAATTTTCCAATGTGTGCTTACCTACACTCAGCTGTTACTGCTTGTATGCTTTCTCCCTCTTTGTCTGAAAGGAAAATTCTTGATCATACTCCCCCTTTGCATTATCTTATAATCCAATTGTTGACCATACTCCCCCTTTGCATTGTCTGAGAAGCAAACTAATGATCATAATCCCATTTTTCCTCATACCCCCCATTTTCACACTTACCATTCTCTCAAAATTTTCAATTTTTGGACACTTCTCCCCCTTTGACATTGACGGTAAAGGGTGCTGAGTGCTACGTATTCTACTCCATTGCAAATGAATAAAGAATCTTCCACTTAGATCATGCTCCCTTGAAAATTATTTTTTCAACATACAAATGACACCAATTGACAACAAATAGGTGGATATTGAGGAATTATATAGTGGGAATTCTCATTGCCACTTGAGCATAATTTTCTCCCCCTAAATAAGAATTCTCCTGTTGAATTAAGTTTATTGTTGAGGATTTAAATACTCCCCCTGAATACTTCTCATAGCTTAAATATGCAACTCCTATTCACATGATACAAAGCATTGAAAAAATCTCCTTTCCATTGTTCTTCCCGTGCGACTTAGTCTAAATTTCTCAAGATTTTGAATGGTTGTTAGTCCAAAAATTGACTGAGTTAGTTTGCTAAAGGAGATATCACTCATAGCTACTATTGGAGATATTCAAATGGTTACTTGGAAAGAAGTTTGATGAAAAATCATTCAATCTGCTCATTAGTGGCAACATATTCAAGTCTAACAACATGGTCAACAAATTGATCTCTCAAAAAATGATAATTAATTTGAATGTGGTTTTTTTAATGCATTTCAGGTTTCTTGGAAATACTTATTGCATTGGTATTATCACACATGATGGGGATATGATCATCAAATTCAACCTTGATACCCTTGAGTGTTTACTTCATCCTAAGGATCTGATTACAACAAGTAGATGTTTTTATATACTCATCTTAAGCTGTAGAAAATGAAATAGAGTTTTGTTTCTTGCGTACTCAAGACACCATACAATTTCCTATAAGGAATGTTGCACAACTTTTTTTCTTCCTATCATCAATGCTACTTGCCCAATTTGCATCAACATATGCTCTTAAATTGAATTCTTTGCTTCTTCCATACCATAGACAAAAATCAATTATGCCCTCTAGATATTTAAAGATGTTTTTGAATACATTCACATGGATCTCTTTAGGGTTTGATTGAAATATGGAAATAAGACCTACAACTTGCTTTATATCAGGTCTTGATTTCATTAGGTATAAAAGACTTCTAATCATTGATCAATAAGTATTATGATTGGCATCAGGGAACTCATCATACTTACTTAATTTGCATCTAGTCACCATGGGCGTGCTAATAGGCTTGTACTCTTCCATAACAAACTTTTTCAAAATTTATTTTAGATACTTGGACTAGGAAATTTCAAACTCCTTTTCATTTCTTCGACAAATTTTTGACCCATTTGATTGAGATCATTTCCAAAAATGATGTCATCTACATACACAACAAGGATTAATAGATTTTCATTTTCAAATTTATTGTACATGTTGTTGTCTATTGTTCCTCATTTAAAGCCCTGTTGTTGTAGATATTTGTCCAGTTTCACATACCAATCTCTTGGAGCTTGTTTTATGCCATATATCTCTTTCTCTAGTCTAAAAACTTTATCTACATCTTTAGATAATTGAAAACCCTCTAGTTGTTCAATGTATACTTCCTCCTCTAGTTCACCATTAAGAAACATTGAATTGACATCCATTTGATAACAAATAAAGTTCTTATGACTTGCAAATTCCAGAAACATCCTAATAGTTTCTACTATAGCTATAGGAGAAAAGGTTCTTTGAGGTCAATAATTTCAACCTGAGCACATCATTTGCATAACGATATTTCTTTATTCCTTACCACCTATCCTTCTTCATTCATCTTGGTTTTAAACACCCACTTGATGCAAATAATATTTTTTTTCTTTTGGTCTAGGGACTGATTCCCAAGTGTTGTTTTTCTCTATCTCATCCAACTCTTCATCCATTACATTTATCCAATGTTTATCTTCACTAGCTTGATTGAAAATTTTGGGTTCTACTTGAGACAGCAGAGCAAGATTTCCCAGTCTAGGACTGCCTATGAATTTTATTCTTTTTTGAACTCCTAGTTCTTATCTCCAATTATTTGGCTCCTAAGATGTCAGTTTTGTATATACCTAGATGGAGTTTTGTTCCTATGAGGGGTCTTTTCTTCTTCTTCTTCGTCATCTATCTCTTCTGGTTCTGCATATTCTTTAAAGACACAATCTCCATCATCTAATTTTACATTTTCTTGAATTTCTATCAAATTTGGAAAGCTTTAATATACCCTCACAACACTGCATTCCACGATGTTCTTGGTTCTCTTGTTATAACACTTGTAGCCTTTTATTTTAAATTAATACCATGGGAGAATACCTTCATCTACTCAAGATTCAAATTTACCAAATTTTTCATCATTCTTCTTTATGTAGCATTTGCTTCTAAAGAATTTGAGGTGTTTTTATTGAAATTGGTCTTCCTTTCCATAACCCATATGGGGTTTTGTCATTGTTTGGTCCGAGCATAAATTCTTTTGATAAAAACACAATAGTTTGAACTGCTTCTCCCCATAAAGTTTTTGCAATATTGGCTTTTTCCATCATTTATCTAGCTATTTCTTTAACTAACATATTCTTTGTTTCCACTACACGATTTTCTTGAGGGGTTCAGAAACTGAATACTATCTTCTGATCCCATTCTCTTAATAGAATGAAATTCATGTGATGTAAATTATCCTCATATTTCTGACCTTAAGCATTTTATTTTCAAGTCCTTTTCATTTTCTACTTGAGCCTTGAATACCTTGAACTTGCTAAGAGCTTTTCACTTTCTTTTAGAAGCATAATCGATGTTTCTTTAGTAAATTCATTCATAAAAAAATGAAATATCTCTTTCCTCTTGGGCTCTTAGTTCTTTTAGGGCCAAAAATATCAGTATGAAATATCTCTGGGGGCCTATATGACGAATTTTCTTTTATTTTAAAATGTACCCTTACCTGTTTTCCAAATTGGCATGATTTACATATGGATATATCTAGATTTGATAGTTTTGGCATGCCTCTTATTGCCTTTGTCTTGTTGATTTTCACTAGATTTTCAAACTTCACATGGCCCATTATTTTGTGCCATAACTAGGTTTCATCTAACTTTCTCAAGCAACACTTTAGATTCATCAAAGACATACACATTTCTAGGATTCCTTATTGCTTTGCCTACTAATTTACCAAACTTTACGTTCGTTTTTCACAATCTTTAGACTAAAAAGTTACATCATAGCCTTGATCACACATTTGGATCACACTTAGGAGATTGTGCCTTAGTCTATACACATATAAGATGTTTTGAGCTTTGTTCTTCTCATCTAAGTTGATAATTCCTCTTCTTTTTTTATATGAGTTGGTGCATTATTTCCAAATCTGACACTTCCTTTGCTATCTTCTCTTAAAAATAGAAATTCGTTTTTGTCTATAGTCATGTGCTTTGAACACCCACTGTCAACATACCATTTGTTGGAGAATATAGTAGGGTAGATATTAAAAACAATTATCCTTAACCTTGATAAAATATTGTGAACTTTAGGTATATTCTTATTGTTCTTTATTAGATCTTTTCATTAAGCAATTATCAAGAGCATAAACAAGAAAGACAATGGACAAAATAATTAGGCTCAAAGCCATAAAAAACCCTCCAAGGGGAAACCCAGAAATAACATATTCTCTTCTTATAGAATTAGTTCAAATGAGAAATCCAAGACCCCAAGACCAAATTCAAGAACTCCTCTAAGCACCAAGCCAACCCTCCAAGAATATCTTTCAAACAAATCAAGGATTAGCCAAGTCAACCAAGGTCAAACATCTTTCAATCTTTCTCCCAATCACAATTTAAACCTTCTACTTCATATATGTAATTACAGTGCAGAAACCCTAGCTTTATTGTACGTGTATGCCCTTCAAGAAGTTCTTCCTTAAGCAAGTCAAAGGATTAAAAGTCAAAGAGAGTCAATCCTTCTTCAATATCTACTCTAGTAAAGGTTTCAACTTCCAATGTAGGTATGCAACTTTCGGCCTACAACTCTCAGCCCTACAACTTTGACATAAACCCTAATCTTCACACATGTGAGAGAATAAGGCTAAAAAAATCAAATATTAGCTTCTTGTACATATTTTCTCTTGCCTCTTTGTCCTTCACTCTTATTTTTCTTGTTTGAAATCAAACTGCAGTAGTGTCCCATATGAATTGAAATTTCTTCTTTATATAGCCTTCTCATGAGGTCAGATAGGCCTCTTCTAGGCTGACTTGTCACTAGTAGGTCTGACTTCTACTTGGAGGTCTTTTTGACTTGTTAGACATAAAAATATTATCTTTTACATGTTTCAACTTGCCCAATATGGTCTTATACAAATGATATTGACTCTCTTGACTCTTGTCAAATATTCGTATGACATGACAAACCCTAGAAGCATGAAGAACATGCTTAACCTAGATGACCAATAAAAATAAGCATGAAGCTCATGCTTGAAAATAAAATTTTTCTTTCTTCTTTTTCTTGTTACATAAGATATACATAATGAAATGAGTACAATGACAATTATGAATACCGAAACTAGTTACATTTTCAAACACCATTGCCCTTACTGATTATGGGCATATAGTGAAAATCCACCCTCTTCATACCTCTCTAGTTTTTGTTTCCATTTATTTATGGTTCCTTGATGTGTAGATTACTCAGGACTCTTCTACCTAGGAGTGTTAAATAATCCACTTTTGCATTCACTATCTTTGTGCCTAAATTTGGTACAATTAAAATTATTAAATCTCATTCACGTGGGGAGAGAATGTATTTATCTTTCCAACATAAGAGTTCCTAGATCTAGAATTTGGAAAATAGATAGAACTAACATTTTCATTTATGTCAAACATATTGATTTTATAGTTAATAACCTTGTGCTCAAACTTATTACAAGAGTAAAATTTTCCATAAAATAACTTTGGGTACCCAAAATTGTGCAGTTATTGCATAGGAGTGGATCTGTTGAATTTAGGTTGTCTGTCTTGTTGGTGCAAAGATCTTCATTGAGGGGTATTTATGTATCTAACATTATTAACACCTTTCTTGTTTATTCTTTGGTCATTTCTTCCTGAGGACCTAGTGCTTTTCTCACCATTTGAGGTCTATCAAGAATATTTATATCCCAAACTTGTTTTGGTTGTAGGTGACATTTGAACGCTCAGGATTTCATTTAGTGTCTCTAATCCTTTTAAAAAATTTATATTTATATCCATATCATATTTTTATTTCTTCAGATCTATCCATTGGGAGACAACTTCTACCTTTAACTTATGACAATTCTTTTCCCATTTTTTCAGCTGACTTGTAAGAACTTCCTCTTTTCTCCTTGCTTATTCAAGCCATATTTTCAATGAGATATTATCTTCTTCAAATGCATTTAAATATCTCTTTTCTTGCTTCTTGGATCTTTCCAGCTTAAGAAACTCATTCCCATATTCTAATTTGTCATGGCTCTTTTGTTTGTTTTTCAATTGTTGTACCAAAATTTATTTAAGTCTAATTTCCTCTTCTAATTTAACTTCCTTAATATTAAAGGTTTCATCATTTGAGTGATATGTACCTTCTTCTACTCTGATAAATTGCTCCTTCAATTGTTTATTCTTCCTCTTGGTCTTCTTTAGTTAATTTAGAGCACTGATAAGCTCTACTTCAATATCAACCACACCTTTAATTTCTTCCTCAAAGTTTGAATTGTCTTTAAATTTCAATTCATATTCTAAGCCCATAATCAAACATTCATCATGCCCTTCATCAAATGATTGTTCACTGTTAGCTTCAAATGATTTATTGTCTTCATTAGAATATAAACTCTTCTTTTTATGAATCTTTCTCTTTTGGTATTTATGAGGACTACTTTTTCACTTTTTCTCTTTTTCTTTTTCTTGTTTCTCAACTTTAGTGTAAGGGAATTTTTAAGCAAAGTGACAAAATATACCACAATAAAAGAATTTAGAACAACCTATCTTTATATTTTCCTAATAATCTCTTTAGCTTCCTTACAAATTCAACCATCTTCTGATACGACACATAACGTGAGAAATATTTATGTTCTTTAGACTTCTTTGAATATTTGAAGGCAACCTCCTTTGGTTCTAACTTCTCCTTTCCAATTTTAATTTCATATGTTGTGAGAATTCGATGAAGTTGTTCCATCATGAGAGCATTCATATCTTGCATCTCTTCAATAACAAAGATCTTGGCATTGAATCACACAGGAAGAGATCTCATTAAATTTTGAAAAACTACATTATCCTCAAGTTTTTCATTAAGCCCCATTATCATGTTAGCCACCTCATCAACTATAAGAAAATAATCAGCAATAATCTAATCCTAATTCATCTTTAAAATTTTGAATCTCATTCTAAGAGTCTGAAGTTTAGCTTTCTTTACCTTCGCATCTTATTCTTAATTTTTCTTCAGCTTATCCTAAAACTCCTTAGCAGATTTGCAGTTCATTACCTTAACTAGCTCAAATTAATTAAGAATGAACATAATTGCATTCTTGACCTTTGCATTATTTGAATAAGCCCTTATTTCATTTATATTTGTTGGAGTTATTGGAATTTTGTATCCAACTTCTACAGAGGCCCATACATCAACACCAAGGGACATTAGGTAAGCTTCCATTCTAACTTTCTAGAACACATAAGTGGTTCCATAAAAGATAGATGCTCTATTTGAAAACAAATCTTAATTTACCATGATTCCCTGTCGATCTACCTTCTAGCGGTTAAATTGTTCCTAAAGGAAAATTCTCTGATACTAGTTGTTGGGAATCAAACAATACTAAAAGGTGGGTGAATTAGTATTACACAAATTTTCAGTTGTTTTCTCAATTAATAAATCAAACAACAATGCATCATTTGCATGACATTATTACATATAAATTTAATGTGGAAACCCTTTCGAGAGAAAATCCACAAAGTTTGTTTTTATTATGATGTAATTCTAAGACCCAACTTCTGATTACACCAAATTTTATGAACACCAACTCACAGGAGGCCCCAATCTCCTCAGATATGCAAGCCCCAACTTGCTAGAGGAACGAACCTATAGCAGCCAATTAGATATATATTTCATAAATGTTTAAATTGATATGTTTCTCCAAACAAGTCATTTTGATTAAATTAATTTAGATCAAGCATCTTCATTCTATCTTCAACAACCTCCTCGCTTTCTCTAATTGAGTTTGCATTCTTACACACACCCACACACATTGCAACTTTAGCTCCTATAATTTTCAATTTTCTCACCAATTCAATCTGATTCAATTCACTGCATCAATTCCATCTGCTTCAATTTACTGCAACAATTCACATTAGTACATGTGCGCATCCATTCCATTTAAGCATGTATATGAGGCTCTCTTCTTCTCATATAGATCAAACTAGTTGCTCGAATTCACACCACAACAACTTCCACAATCAATTATTCATTAGATATGCATTAGTTCTTCTTCTCACATTGTCATAGTGTTTATTTATAGGCACTACTTTAATTTTATTTACCAAATTTGGCACTTGAACACCAAATTTTTGTCTCAACCTCTATTTTTCAGCAGCATCACACCCAAATTTCTTGCATCGATCTCTTCCTATTTTATAGTCTTATCCCCTTTGAATAACATGGGTATCAATCCATGGTTTTACCCATGTGAATTTTTCTTTTGATTGTATCAATAGTCATGATCATTTTTACTATTCAATTCCAATTATATACACAACCATAATTGTTCCTTAATTAAATTTGGCGCTCTTCAATCACCATTTTGATCAATGGTTAATATTCATCATAGGGCCATCATGTCCAGAGATATAATTGAAAAGGAAGCCAGGTCAACATTCAGTCAAAAGGGTTTAGTCAAAAAGAAAGTTTGGTCGAGCTAAAATCATGCCAGATTGTTCAATTTGGTCAACAAAGTGATTGTTCAACATTGGTAGTCAAATAAAAATCAAGGAAAGAGTCTAGAGGTTTTCAATTAATCTTGATCTTCATTTCAATGGAGTAAGTTTGATACACTGTCAGTTGTCTAGTAAGAAAAGGATAGGGAAAAAGTTGATGAAAAGGATCCCATCATAGCTTTTCTTTCGAGTTGAATGAAGGACTCTAATTTCCAGTTGATCGAGGCTCAAGTTGAATAAATAAGTTAAAATCCAGTTGAGTCGATGAGTCGATATCTAGTCAAGTTGACAAGTCAATATCCAGTTAAGTTGAGAAGTGAATATCCAGTCGAGTCAAGGAGTCGATATCTAGTTGAGTCAAGGAGTCGATATCTAGTTGAGTCAAGGAGTTGATATCCAGTCTAGTTGATGAGTTGATATATAGTGGAGTTGACGAGTTGCTATCCAATCGAGTCAATATCTAGTTAAGTTGACGAGTCAATATCTAGTCAAGTTGATGAGTCAATATCCAATAGAGTCCATTAAATTCCTTTAAGTATAGGCTACATCTCATTATTAATAATCATCAACAAACTCCCCCTAAACTTGTATTCACTTGTTCACTTGACATCAATGGCTACACATGACATCAATGGCAACACTTTTCTCAACATAGTGATCCACATTAGAACTGGATTAAGATTAGCATGAGTGGAGCCCTGCAAGTTGTCTAGATGGGTGACAAGCATTCAAAACTGGATTATGAAATGTGAATGCGATTGGGTGTGATGAGAAAAGCTCACATATGGAAATAACTCAAGATCCATGACATCATTAACATTATTTATGTGGTCGTGCTACCATGTCCCCCAGCCTCTTGGCCAAGTCAAACAGTGGTAGCCTGACCCCCCTCCTCCCTACCCTCCTTTTCTCCATAAACACCCCATACGAGATATGCATATAATAATATTATTGCAATGATACTTATTTCACTAATTTAGTATTTTTTGGTTTATTTTATTTATTTTTAGGTTTATTCATTATTTTTTAAAGTTTGTCATTTAATATAGGTTAGATATGTTTTGTTTTACTATTGTATTATCTTTTATCGATGAATTAATTTTAATTTTAGAGATATCATATATTATTATGTTTTGTTATCATCCTGGATTATTAATTACTATTCAACTTTAGTAAGTTTTAGGATTTGTTTATTTATATAATGGTTTGCTTTTTAATTAGTGTTTTAGATTACATTTTTCTTATTCTTTATTCATATTATTTTATTTCATGGTTGTTTCTCTTCTGTTCTCCACATTTTGTGTATTTTTTATTAATAAATTGTTCTATTAAATTGATACTAGATTACATAATATCATTTTTCTTTTGTTAAGGTCTGCTAGATTGGAATCCAGACCAATGGAAAAATTCAATGTCTTTTATGCGAGATGTCCATATACTAACTAGGTACATACGAAAAAGGGTTGAGTTGGATTAGAGAAATCCAATCCAACTAATATGAAAACTCAATTACAAATCCAACTTTCACTTCATCTAGGGTCTTAGTTGCACTGTGGAGGTCAATCTATATAAAATTCATGTAGCAATGCATCTACCCCTCTCCCGCAACATGGTTTAGAACTCTACCAGTTTAAGTCTAGATGCATGATCTTCTTCACTATTTGAATTGATTCAAATAAGAAATAATATTTCTTAGAATAAATATCATTGTTCTATAAGAACTCATAAAGATGCATTATTGTATTGTTTGCTACTCTAGTAACACCATACTACCAAGTTTACCATTCTTCACAATAAAACCTTGTGGAATTGGTAGAATAGTTATACTAGTTCCTCCACTTGAACTAGAACCAAAGCTCACTATTACACTTCCATTTCTTATAAATTACCATTTTCACTTGCCTGTCCACCACTACTATTCTCTAAAATAACGTTAGGAGGTCCTTTTAAATCAAAACTAAAATAAACATCGCTAATTACCTCAATTTCCTAGCAGTTTGCATGGGATGGTGTCTATCACGGGTTTTCTCCAATAACTTCAAGTTGTGCCATGTAGGCTGCTCCCAAATATCCTCCTTCAAATAAACCAAAAATGTCATCAAGTGGCCCACCATCTTGTGGCTTGATGAAAATGTGTTATTCCATTAGCTAATCAAAAGTTTCTTCAGACGTGACCCCTCACTACACTGTTTCTAATCCATTAGTATAAACACATTCACCCCCTTTCTATGCTTCCTTTATCAATTTTTTTTTCCTTGGATGTTGATCTTTCTTCCATTCTCCTTCCTAAGCTTCCTCTCTTACTAATTGTAATAGCCCCGGGCTTATTTTCTATGGAAATAAATAAGACAAAGATCATGGGACACATATTCCAATCTGAATTGAGGGAAAAACAATATAATTGGAATCACTTGTGGTTTATTAATGGCAATGGAAATCAACAAAGTGTAGAAATTTTGAACAGTATGACACTTATTCACAGATATTATCCTAATTATACACTATTTGCGGAATCATGCATAATACATAACCTCCTCTACATTGATCATCAATTTTGCAGTATTAAGAAATAATCGCATGCGCACATTGAAGCATCAATCACACATATCAATGCAGTATGTAATGGGGAAAGCATACAGCTGAAAACCCCCAACTATCTATATATTATATTGATTGAGAACATGTAACAATACATAGTTACTCCTCGCAAGTACTCAGTACTATCTCCACCTGTTACACACAAACTAGCTCAGATCTGAATCAATCACAGGTTCAAATCTCCTCCGTTGCTTGCCTGCCTACCAGAAGAGCTTGGTTGGCTTAACCATATCTTGTGAAAGCTGGTTAACGGTATAGCATATATCGGGTTGTGTATTGACCAGATACATAAGCGACTCCACCAACTGTCGATAAACAGTGGCATCCACTACCTCTGCTGAAGTAGCATCCTCCTTCCTCCAACCTCCAGGAAGAGGAGTATCAACAGACTTACATCCATGCATGTTGAACTTCTCCAGTATCTCTCGGGCATACTTACCCTAAGAAACAAATAGTCCATCACTGCGCTGCCAAATTTCCAATCCCAGGAAATAATGAAGGAGGCCCAAGTCCTTCATCTCAAACTCTCGAGCAAGATCCTCCTTGCATGAAAGTATCAACATCTCATCTCCTGTTAAAATCAAATCATCTACATAAAGTACAATGATAAGCAACTTACCCTCCACCACTATCTGGTATAGGTTAGGATCCGCCTCACTCTTGGAGAATCCAAGTCCGGTGAAATAGTTGTCTATCCTTGTGTACCAAGCACGAGGTGCTTGTTTCAACCCATACAACGCTCTCTTGAGCCTGCACGCATGTGACTCACTGCTGAAGATCTCGAAACCTTCAGGCTGCTCTATGTACACTTCCTCCTCAATGAATCCATTGAGGAAAGTAGTCTTCACATCCATCTGATGAATGTGCCACCCCATCTGCGCTGAGAGAGCAAGAATCATTCATATGGAAGAATACCTCGCGACAGGTGCAAAGGTCTCCTCATAATCGATCCCCTCTATCTGTGAGAAGCCTCGGGCAACAAATCCTGCCTTGTACTTCTCCACACTCCCGTCATCTGCCTGCTTCACTTTGTAGATCCATCTCGAACCCACCACTGATTTCCCCTCCAGTCTTGGGACAATATCCCATGCACTGTTTCAGACAATCAAATCATACTCTTCCACCATGGCATCTACCCATGCGGGATCCTCCACAGCTTCCTCGAAAAAGCATGGCTCAGTCACGACACATTTGCTCACAAGAGCCATGTATCCAGTGTACCGATCAGGTGACTGTCTCTGTCTGCGCTATGCCGTAGGTGGTCCTACAACCTTCTCTACATCTTGAGCCAATAGCCCAGCTTCTGTAGTGCGCTTTCACCCTCTGATGGTTGGCGCTACATGAGTGGTCTCTTCCACTCCACAAACTTCATCTTATGGCTGATCCACATCTTGAAGCTCATCCTTAGGAACTAATAGCTCCTCATCTGCATGCAAGTGTGGCCCCCTCTCAAGCGAACACTTTATGGCTTTCTCCTCCTGAAATTTTATATCCCGTCGCACAACAATTTTGCGACTGTCTGGCAAATACACACGATAGTTGTGGGGCGTATCAGTGTACCCCACAAATATCCCAACCTCTGCAGTCGGCTCCAACTTCTTTCTGGCATCCTTCGTCACATGCATGTAAACGTTAGCACCAAAAATCCTCAAATGAGAAAGATCAGGCCTCTTACCAGAATAAGCCTCCTCGGGTGTACTCATGCCAAGTATCCTGTGAGGACAACAGTTCTGCACATATACTGCAGTATTGCATGCCTCTGCCCATAAGTGAAGGGGTAGGCCCTGATCATGCAACATCGCCCGTCCAGCACCCACTATCATTTTGTTCTTCCGCTTAGCAACCTCGTTCTGCTGTGGGTTATGGGGAGCTATGAGCTCTCCTCGAATCCCTCCTGCGCCGCAGAAGTCCTTGAACTCGCCAGAAATGAATTCACCACCATTGTTGCTCCTAAGAGCCTTCACCTTCTTCCCCGATTCCTTCTTGACCAGTGCTTTGAACTCACAGAACTTTGAGTATGTCTCACTCTTCTTCTGCATGAAGAAGATCCAGCACTTTCGAGAGCAATCATCAACAAATATCACATAGTACCTGTGCTTTGCTGTCGAAGCTACTGAGAAAGGTCCACACACGTCTGTGTGAATTCTTTCAAGGATTGTCATGGCGCGACTATCCTTCTCGTGAAAGCTGGCTTTCACAAACTTTCCCAAGGTACACCCCTTGCACTGATCTGACTGTGCAAGAGTGCCTTAGGAAGCCCAGTAGAAATCTGCTGCAGTATCTTCAAGGCGCCATGGTGAAGGTGGCCAAATCTCTGGTGCCATAGCTCACCATCATCCCGGCTCACCACTCCTTCTACCTTGCATGCCATTGTTGAGCAGCCATCAACATGCAATTGATAAAGGTTCTTGACTTGAACCCCTATCTTCCGGGTTTCTCCAATTGTCTTACTGCACAAGAAGGCCTTTCCCTCGCTGAAAACAACGTCATATCCCTTATCTTCTAACATCACCACAGAGATAAGATTCTTCTTCAATCCTGGAATATGCATCACTTCCTTCAATACGAAGGGTTTACTAGACTCCCTCTCAAAGGAAATGGTACCGATACCAGTCGCACTGTATCTACCATCATCGCCCATCTCGATGTGCACTCCAAGATCTTTCTCATCCAAATCAGAAAACAAATCTCGATCTCCTGTCATGTGAAAAGACGCACCACTGTCCAAGAACCATACCAATCCCATCACGCTTGATACCAAGCATGCGATCAACAAAAAATCCAGCTCAAACTACGAGGCTAAGACCTCTCCCGCTGCAGATTTAGCAACTTGCTTATTTTTCTTCTTTTGCGGACAATTTGTGGCATGGTGTCCGTGCTAGTGAGAGTGAAAACACTTCACCTTGGAAATGTCCTGCTTCTTGCCTTTCACATCGGAATGAGAAGCTTTCTTATTCTTCCCCTTCTTTGCTTTGGTAGCCAAAGCACATTTTTCTTCATCAGATGCCTTTGATGAAGATCTGTCCCTGGTATTCTGCCTGATCTCCTCTTACACAAGATCTAACCAAGGTCTCTCACATCCTGGCAATTTCTCCCGACCATTGACAAAGTCCTGATAGGAATGCCAACTCTTCGGAAGACTAAGGAGAGCCAAGCTCACCAAGTCCTCATCATTGACAGTCACCCCCACACTTCCCAGCTCATCTCGGCATTGGGTGAACTTCGTGAGATACTTGGGCATACTATCTCCATTCTCACACTTAATGTTTTTGAGTTTATCCTTGAGCGCCAACTTCCTCTGCTCACTCTTGCTTTGGAATAGAATTGTCAATGCTTTCCACATCATGTATCCGTTGAAAGACATTTCAACTTCGACACCAAGAAAACATTGCTGCAAATTTGAATTCCACTAGCTCAAAACTCAACTGCTTCTGATCTAAAATTCGTGAGAACAAAGTATTTCTCATACAGAGATTGACTGTATGGGCATTTACTGGATATCTCACCTTCCAAAAGAAGAATGAATCCAATGGCTACCTGGCCTGATTACAGACTCTGCCTGAAGAAATTAAATGTAATCACTTTCTAAATAATAGATCTGATGATCAATCCTCGCTTTGATATGATGTAGAACTTTTTCTACAAATCAACCTAGCTCTGATACCATGTAGAAATTTTGAATAATATGACACTTATTCACAGAGATTATCCTTATTATACACTATTTGCGGAATCATGCATAATACATAACCTCCTCTACGTTGATAATCAATTTTGCAGTATTAAGAAACAATCGCATGCGCACATTGAAGCATCAATCACACATATCAACACAGTATGTAATGGGGAAAGCATACAGCTGAAAAACCCAACTATCTGTATATTATATTGATTGAGAACATGTAACAATACATAGTACAATAATCCTCGCAAGTACTCAGTACTATCTCCACCTGTTACACACAAACTAGCTTAGATCTGAATCAATCATAGGTTCAAATCTCCTCCACTGCTTGCCTGCCTCCACTGCGCAATACCTGCATGAGAATAGATGAGAATGGCTGAACCAAACTCATATTTCCCTTGTGTAACACTACGCAATCCTCATTGACAATCTCAATCCACTGATTGTGAAAATCTCATGCACAACTATAGTCACAACTAACAGCTGTCTTGCCCTTTCACTCACCACTAACACTTGTCTCCACTGAACTGTCCATGCACTGAGTTAACTAATGTATTCCTCATTTGATTTATGAGTTAATAATTAGTGAATTAATTAATAATTAATTCACACCACTCATCACTAGTGTATTTGGCAGTGAGACTAAATACAACTAGTTCAACTAAGTCAAACTGAACACAACTCCATCAACTCCTCATTCAACTCCACAGAACTCAATCATTGAAGTTCTAACTGAATTGCTTCATGCAATAGCTCAACTAACCCATTAGAAAAGTGTATTTCCTTTTGGCAGTTGCATGTGCCACATCTGTAGCTCGAACTGAGGTGCTCCAAGAGAATAAGATAATGTTTATAGTCCAAATATCATTAAGAGCTAATAATATTCGACTATTCTATTTTTAGCCCGACAGTTTAAAAATAGACCTCACCCATATGTCTAAAAATAGAAGTCCATCTATTTTTACCAACATGACCAGTCATCCACAAATAGCATCATGCAACTCATACACCATGATCCATATGTCTAAAAATAGACATAGTCTAAAAATAGACTTTGCGCCAAAAATAGCCTGCGGGCCCACTTAGTGAAGGCGACTTATTTTCACTAAGCTCCATCATCTTGTTGCATGTTAAACACAAAGGCATTGGAAAAGGCAAAGAGGCAATAAATGACAATTAATTGAAAGAATAAAGGAAAATAGGAGAAAATGGAAATGAAGAGACAAAAATATGCATTCAAGGGAAATTAGAGAGAAATTAGAGGAAAATGAAAGAAAAAAGGAAAAAAGGAAAGGAATATACTAGACATCAATGATAAAAAGGCATCAGATAAACAATTCAAATTTTTTTTCGTTTCTAGCTTCGATCATTTTTAGAAAGAGATCTCTAAGGGAAGAGAGAGAGGAAGCACTTGGACACAAACAAGCAAGTAAGGGAGAGAAAGGGAGCACAAGGAAAAGGTTGGAAAAGTAGCTACAACAAGAGGACATTGCAAGTAACAGGTTGCATGTGTTATTTCATTGTTGAGATTTGGATGCATGATACATGCATTTGGTTATTTGGTTGCTTTGTTGTCATTGGCATGGGATTTTCCTAGATTGACAATGGCTTTTAGCCTTGCCCTTCCATTTCTTGGCTAGCCATGGTGTTGTGGGTTCCTTATTTGGTTTAAGCTTTGGATGATTGGTAGACTTTGGATCCTGCTGAGGTGATCTTGGGAAATTCCCAAGGGTTAAGGGTGGATATGGGATTTCTACTAGAACTCTTGACGGATGGGTTGAGATAGGAAAATTCCTATGGTTATGGTAAAGAAAGTTGGAGGAATCCAAGCTTGTTTAGTGATAGTGATTTCTAGAACAGTTTAGGTGAAATTAGTGTGGTTGAGGGTTGAGGTGGTTTGGCCTTTGGAAGTCCTGGTTAGCTCTGTTTTGATTTATCCCATGAGATCCCACATTTATGCTTGGAATATTACATGAGGGTGACCAGCTAAAAGAGAGATTTGGTTCAGCCTTATTTGTGGTAGGGTGGTAAGTGGAAGTCCCTGACTTAGCTGGAATTTTCATATGTTAATATGGGTTATTTCCTTATTGTGACCAATGAACACATGTAATAGTTATTGTGTTGATTTTGTGACTTATTTGTCATGGATTAATTCTAGATATAGGCATCGTTAAATGGTGTGATCTTGTTATGGATCTTGTTCATGATTTGATAAGCCATTGAATGGTTATGTGAATGCATGGGCTAATTAGTGTTGTTGTAGCTAGTTTGAGATGGAATTGAGCCTTCTTGATGATTCCTTATTGAAGTTAAGGAGACTTGAACATATTGCATTCATGACTTGTAAATTACCTTGTTTACTATATGTTTGAAAAAACATTTATCATATGATTGGCTTGTTTGGGAAAGATCTAGCTTTACCATTCATAATATTTTTTTTTTGTAAGCTAAGGAAATTCTATTATCTACAGAAAACTGAAAAATACATGCTAAGGAACCTCAATCCGCCCATATGGGAAACCGGATCTGTTGGTTCCTCTTCATCAAGAATTCGGTACTGTTTTTCTTTTTACATACTGTCAGAAAAAACTTACAAGACATTAAACCTTCCTAATCAGATTATTTTCAAAGACTATTTTTTCTAAGATCTACTCAAAGACCTATCTTCACTACTGATTGTTGTACCATGTAATCAAATTCCCTAAACAGATCTGAAGCAACAAAAATAAAAAAGAGAGAGTTAACTAGCCTCTCAAGTCTCTGCGCTTCCCATTTTGGTTTCATTATTGTCCTTGGCTTTTACCAATTCCTTTAGCATCTCATGAATCTCCTCGATCTGCTCATTCTATTGACGTATTATAACTTCGACATTAGCCATTTCATTTCTTGCTGCCATCGAATCCTGGGCCATCTCCACCATTTCTGCAAAGACCTGTTCCATTGCCTTGGCCAAAAGGTGCTTTAGGACCCAGTAAGTGTGGAGAGCTCGACGGTATAGGGTTAGTCTGCCTCTGGTATTGCCTGGATCTGGCATCTGAGATTTCCACTCATCTGTCTCAGGGTCTGACAGTTCTTCCAGGACCTTGTTTTCCATGACATCTATGATTTTTCGAATGTCTTCATTTGTTTCTTGATTGTAAGCCTGCTCTGCCTCATGAACCGTCCTACAGATAGATTTCCTCCCCCTTTTTGTTTTTCCCGTGGTTGATTTCCCTTCTCTCCATTGTTTTCTTGCCGAGGTCGGTCCTTACCTCTTCGTCCGCGCCCTCTCCTTCTTCCGCCTGTTCTGCCTCGTTTAACATTTTTACTACTCTATCCTATTTCAGAATTCCCCCTCAGGAAACCCTCATCCTGGTTAATCTCCATGTCTTCTGAGCTTTCGACCTCAATTTTGATTCTACTCCGATCGAATTGTTTATCTTTGTAATCTTTCCGCTCTGATTGAACTTCTTTATCCCAGCTCGTTGCCATCTTGACTCACTTAAGTTGTTGGTTTTTATTCCTCTGCCAGGTCTCTCCTTTTCTTGCCACCTTCTTCAATGTCTTGATGTCTGTCATCCTTCTCTTGTTCTTCCTTATAGTTTTATTGCCCCCTTTCTGTTTATGATGGATTTGTTCTCCACTTCCTTTCTCCCTCATTACTTGCATGATACTCTCTGCGATGTTTCTCGAGTTTTGATTTTAATTTCGTACCTGCTGCTCTGCATTATCATTAGTTACTGTGGTCAGGGAAGTGTGTCTGCCGTCCTTCTGTCCTATCTTTGCTGCCGAATGCTCCTGCCTTGTCATCCAGCTTCGAAGCTCCACGGTTTTTTGATTGCAATTATATTGTTTCATGGGAATCGTTTTGTATGAGTTGTCTTAAACTTTCCCATCTTGTCATCACCATTTGGTTTGTCCAACTATCATCCACTTTCCCTATTAATTCCTTGCTTCCCCAATTGGCCAAGAAATCCGCAGGTTTATTTCCTTCTCGCTTAACGTGAGAGGTGGTTTTGTATTCTATACCTTTTAGTGTTTCTTCAATTTCTTGGACCAGGCTCGCCGTTCTCCAGCTTTTGGCTACCTGCTCCCATTGTTTCCCTCGTATTAGTTTTTTAATGGTGCTTATAACCAGGGCTGAGTCGCCTTCAATCTCTACCTTTCTATATCCATTTCTTATCACAGTTTTGAGGCCCTGATAAGCCGCCATGAATTCCACTTCATTATTACTCATAGTTCCTCCATATTCTACATAAATCCATTCTATATTTCCTTGACTGTCTCTAAAAATTCCTCTGTATCCTGCTAGACTTGGATTCCCCTTTGCCGCTCCGTCGAAGTTGAGCTTGATAAACCCTTCTTGGGGCCTTCAGAAGACCGCATGACTTTGGGTAATAATAGGTTGTTGTTGCTTTGTTTTTTGTTGAAAGACCATCCCTTGTTATTACCATTCATAATATTGACTTGTCATCACCTTAGACTTAATTCTTGAAATTTCTAAGTTGTTTTAGGAAGTGGCATGTAGGCTAGCCTTGAAGATGTGGCACTGATTTCACGGCGACATGCATGAAATTGAGACATTTTGGCTGCAACCGCACAAAGGGAGGCTCGTGCGTGTGGCTGGAGCCTTCCAGCCACACTTCCAGTGGCTTATGCATGCAGTTGGGCTGTGAGCTTAGTTAAAAAGAAGTTTCAGCTCAGGGTCTGAGCACCAGGGGATGTGGTCTGACACCTAGGTGATCTGATGTCCTTGAGAGGTTTCTGTAAGTTTTTGGTTAGTAGACCCCACTTTCATAACTGGAACTTGGATGTTGGGTCACGTCATAGTAACTCTTAGCTCATGATTACTTGGAGAGCTTGTAAAAGTGGGTAAATGTGGGATGGGGTAGTTACAAGGTGGTATCAGAGCGAGGTTTAAGCAATGGACCTCGAGGTAAACGTATATTTTTACGCATGCATGTTAGTTGTTTATATGTTTATCAAGCATGCATGATTAGCTAATTATTGTTATGGCTATGATATCCATGTATGAGCTATTATGCTTGTGATATTGTATCATTCTAATCTGCATTAGCATGTGCAGATAAAATAGCCTCCCTTGAGATACCTTGAGGTATGATTTTTATTATGTTTTACATAGCTAACAATGGCATATTGTAGGACATAGAAGGTTAGGAGATGAATAGCATAATAATTGAGTACAGTTCATATGACTCTCTATACAGGCTGAAAGAGACCTTGGTAGGATGGGAGAGATCAATTGAGTAGTGGGGAGAGGGAAACTCTCCTATTTTGGAAGACACATTGAGAAGTTTGAAGGCATAAATTGTGAGTTGCAAGGTATACAATGAGTGGTTGATTGAGGCATAAGAAATTCTTACCAAAGCTCAGGAAAATTAAGTTGAGGTTAATGCTTTGATTCTTTAGAGCCTTACAGATTTACAGAAGTAGGGACAAGTGGGGATTAGTCAAGGATGGGAAGAAAAGGATAACGGTGCAGATGGAAGAAGGTAACGGAAGGGGTACAGGATGGACAAGGATGATACAGTAAGAGGTGGTAAATACTTGGATACACCTAAAAGTAGGGGTAGAACTCATGGATTTTATTCTATCTCCGGTTCTGAGAACATCATCGTCATCACCGCTAATATTCTTATAGGAGTAGTGAGAGTGGATATTTTCCAGAGGAGTTCAAGAAAGCCAAGATTCATACTCTAGATGGATAATTGAAGAAATTAGAAGATGCAGAAGCACGGCTGCTTGGGATGAAGAAGTTCTTCAGATTGCATGATTACTCAAAGAATATGAAAGCCAAGATAGCCACATTTAGTCTCAAGGGAAAGGTAGACATCTAGTGCAAAGATGATAAGCATACTAGAGGCATAAAGGAAGAGGATATGATTTCGAATGAGTTTGAAAGACTCTTTAGGAAGAAGTACCTGTATGAGAGGTATTATGACAGAAAGGCCAATGAATTATATGAGCTCGAGATGGGTTCCATGACAGATGAAGAGCACATGACCAAATTTCTAGAGCTGTTGAGGTCTTTGCCCTACCTCAAGGATGAGGAAATAAAGGTCCAAAGGTTCATCGGTGGACTTCCATTAGCATTCAAGGATCGGATTGAGTATGTTGAGCCTCGGTCATTAGAGGAAGTCATTAGAAAGCTGAGACATTTTTATGAGAAGTCTATGCACAAGTTTGACTCCAAGTGGGACTGGAAAGGTAATGAGAAGACAAAAGGAAAATTTCCTAAGAAGTGAGGAAGATCTCAAGATGCAAGTGATAAGGAAATTGTGGGACCTCATAATAATTTCAAAGCAACTGAGAGAGGACATGGGTCTCAGCCTGAGAAGCAATAAAATAAAGGCAATGGTAGGAAACCTTTGAGGTGTTGGATGTGTGGTGGAGAGCATCATAGGAGGCCCATTTTACGTAACATCAGGGTGGCATGCCTCATATTTACAGTTCTTAGGAGGCGCAAACGGTTGGGTATGTGGGCCAAAACATTCCCTAGATCTATGTAACAGTGGATAATATGTAGGAAGATCATTAGGCATCCATTATCAAGATGGAAGGTAAGCTTTGTGATCAAGTTTTTTCTATTTTGATTGATCCTAGATTGAATTATAACTATATTATTCCCGACCTAGTGGATCAGTGTTACTTGAATAAGGAAGTGCACGTAGAATCTTAGTTGGTACAATTGGCTACATGGACCAAGACAAGAGTTCAACACTAGGTGAGATCTCATGCATTTGATCTTAATGGCATGCCTACATCAACATATCTAAATGTGTTTCCTTTGGGATCATATAACATGCTTTTGGGCATGGATTGGATGTTCATTCACAGGACCAAGTTGGATTGATATGACAAGGCCATTGAGTGCTTGGATGATGATGATAGAGAAAAGATAATCTTGTAGGGAAAGAAGAAGCCAATTTTAGTGAGAACAGTTATAGATATGCAGGCCAAGCACTGTCATAGGAAAGGGTGTTTATTGTTTGCAGTTCATGTTTCTAGTGACAAAGGGAAGGATTTTGAGGATGATGAAGTCCTGAGGAAGTATTATATTTTGTAGTAGTTTTAGGATGTGTTTCCTCCATAGATTCCAGAGATGTCACCTCATAGGGAGGTGGAGTTCTCTATTGAGTTGATATTGAGAGCAACACCAACATCTAAGGAACCATATAGGATGGGCACTTTGGAATTGGTAGAACTGAAGTTTCATCTTAAAGAGATGCTTGATAAGGGATACATCAGGCCAAGTATGTCACCTTGCAGTGCACTAGTGTTGTTTATAAGGAAGAAGGATGATACTCTTAGACTGTGCATTGATTACAAGCATTTGAACAAGGTGGTTATCAAGAACATGTATCATTTGCCACAGATTGATGATTTGTTTGATCAGATGAAGGGAGTTAGTGTTTTCAAAGATTGATCTGAAATCAAGATATCATCAAGTGCACATAAAAGAAGAAGATATCTACGAAACTACATTTCATATAAGGTATAGGAACAATGAGTTCGTGGTGGTTCCTTTTGGTCTTACCAATGCTCCAACCACCTTCATGTGTTTTATGAATAGTGTGTTGCGCCCTTATCTGGATACTTTGTGTTAGTCTTTGTTGATGATATATTGGTATATTCCAAGAATGAAGAGGAGCATGCATAGCACCTGATAACCGTGTTGAGATTGTTGAGAGAGCATCAATTGTATTCCAAGCTCAATAAGTGTAGTTTATTTTAGACTCATATCCATTACTTGGGACATGTTGTGGCCACCTCCAAGTAATTTGGATGAGGTTAGATCATTCATGGGAATAGAAAGTTATTAGACGTGGTTCATGAGGAACTTCTCAAAGATTGACTATCCTATCACATATTTGCATAGGAAAGGGAAGAAGTTTGAATGGACTGAAAAGTGTGCAACTAGTTTTGATAAGTTGAAGCATTTGCTTACAAATGCTTTGATTTTAAAGATTTCAGATCTTGATAAGGATTTTGTGATTTGTATTTATTCTTGCAAGGAAGGACTTGGTGGAGTCTCGATGTAGGAAGGACAATTGGTTTTATATGAATCAAGGAAGTTGAATGAGCACAATAAGAACAATGTGACACATGATCTTGATTTGGCAGCTATCATTCATGCACTGAATATGTGGAGACATTATCTCCATAAAAAGAGGTTTTTTTTTATGAGTGATCATAGTGGGCTCAGGTACTTGTTTGACCAACCCAATCTGAATGTCAAGCATGCTAGATGGTTGGATACTCTCTATCTATTTGATTTTTAGAGAAGGTACATCAAGGCAAAGGAGAACAGGGCTGCAAATTCTCTGAGTAGGAGAGTGCAAGTGCATCATATTTCATCTGTGAGCTCTTATGGGATATATTTGAAAGAGCGGATCTTACATGCAGAAAAACATGATGAGAGGTATCAATAGCTGAAGAAGATATTAAAACAACAGGGTGAAGGTGATAGGGATAAGGAATATCACCTCATAGCAAATGGCTTGGTTAGATTCAAGAGCATGATTTATGTGCCAGATAGCAACGGGTTGAAGAAGTTTATCTTGAGAGAGTTTCATGTCAAGTAATATTCAGGCCACTTGGGATACTAGAAGACTTTGAAAATTGTTAAGAAGTTATATTGTTGGAATAACTTGAAGAAAGAGGTCTCTAAGTTTGTTGAAAGAGGCTTGGAATATTAGTAGTTCAAAGTTGAATGCAAGCATCTAGCTAGTTTTCTTCAACCTATTATGATTCTAGAATAGAAATGGGAGGTCATTTCCATGGACTTAATTACAAGTTTTCTGAGGACATCAAGGAAGAATGATTCCATCATGGTTGTGGTTGACAAGATGAGTAAGGTATTTCACTTCATTAAAGTGAACCCTACTAATTCATCTAGTGAGGTACCTCATATCTTCATCAAGGAGATAATGACATTGCATGGGGTTCCAAAGAAGATAGTATTAGACAAAGATTCCAAGTTCACTTCGAAGTTTTGGAAGGAGTTGTTTCCAATTTTGGGGATGGAGATAGCCTTCAGTACAACTTATCATCTGTAGATAGATATATAAAAATAAAGGGTTAACAAGATTCTTGAGGATATGTTGAGGATATATGTCATGCATATATAGAGGAAGTGGGAGGAGTATCTTCCATTGGTGGATTTTTGTTATAATAATGGGTATCAATAATCCTTGCAGATGAGTTCATTTGAGGCTCTCTATGGGTGAAGTTGTAATACTCCTATCAACTGGAGTGATCCAGTGAACAGGGTGTTGATTGGACCACATATGTTGGCTAAGATGGAGCAGGAGATGCAAAACATTAGCAGGAATTTAAAGGAAGAATGAGACAAGAAATAAAGTTATGAAAATCAACATAGGGCATTCAAGGAGTTTCAGGTTGGGGTGCATGTGTACTTTCACATCAAGCCCAAAAGGATCTCCTTGAGGATTGAGTCATGTGCCAAGCTAACACTTTGATAAGACTTGAAATGCTACCAATAGTGAAAGTCCATGATGTTTTCCATGTTTTATTTCTTACGAGATATTTGTAGGATATTGATCATGTGATTCATTAATATTTATTGCAAGTGGAACTAGAGGGAGAGTTCCAACTAGAGCCACAATGCATATTTCATTGGAAATAACTCATGCTCTCGAACATAGCAATAGAGAAGGTTAAAGTGCAGTGGAAGCACTTTGGGCCTGATGAAGCTACACGGGAGATGGCTGATCAAATGTGGGCATTATATCCTTATTTATTTGTTGATTGAAGAAAATGAGTTTTGATATATACATGTGTGTGTGTGTGTGTGAGTGTGTGAGTGTGAATATCTCATTGAGTTGTGTTATAAAGCTCCTATAAGAAATATGCTTATTAGTTTTTTCATGGTTTTCAGAAAATTTCATTGTAAATACTGCATCAAGATGTGTTATAAATCTCCATAGGAAATATGTTTTTCTAGTCCTAAGTGTCATATAACACCAATGATAGTGTTCCCCCAAAGGGGAGGGGTTTGTAACAACCCCATGTTGTTTTTCTATGTACATAAATAAGACAAAGGTCATGGGACACATATTCCAAGCTGAATGGAGGGAAAAGCACTATGGTGGACATCCCTTGTGGTTTATTAATGGCTATGGAAATTGGAAAAAGAAAATAGGAAATAAATGACAATTAATTAAAAGAATAAAGGAAAATAGGAGAAAAGGGAGATGAAGAGACACAAATATGCATGCAAGGGAAATTATATAGAAATTAGAGGAAAATTAAAGAAAAAAGGAAAAATGAAAGGAAGAGACTAGACATCAATGATAAAAATGAATTAGAGAAACAGTTCACAACTTTTGTTAGTTCTAGCTTTGATCATTTTCAGAAAGAGAGCTCTAAGGGAATAAAGAGAGGAATCGCTTGGACATAAGCAAGCAAGCAAAGGTAAGAAAGGGAGCACAAGGAAAATTTTGGAAAAGCAACTACAACAAGAGGACATTGCAGGTAATAGCTTGCATGTGTTATTTGATTGTTGAGATTTGGATGCATGATACATGAATTTGGTTATTTGGTTGCTTTGTTGTCATTGACATGGGATTTTCCTGGATTTACAGTGGTTTTCAACCTTGCCTTTCCATTTCCTGGATAGTCATAGTGTTGTTGGTTCCTTGTTTGGTTTAATATATGGTTGGCTAGTAGAATTTGGATCCTTGTGAGGTGGTCTCAGGAAATTCCCAAGGGTTAAGGATGCAAATTGGCTTTCTACTGGAACTCTTAATGAATGAGTGGAGATAGGAAAATTCCTCTAGGTATAGTGAAGAAATTTGGAGGCATCCAAGCTTGTTTGGTGATAGTGATTTCTGGACCGGTTTAGGTGAAATCATTATGGTTGAGGGTTGAGGTGGTTTTGCCTTTGGAAGCCTTGGTTGGTTTTGTTTTGATTTATCCCATGATATCCCACATTCATGCTTGGAATATGGAATGAAGGTGATTGACCGAAAGCGAGATTTGGTTCAACCCAATCTATGGTTAGGTGTCATGTGGAAGTCCCTGACTTGGTTTGCATTTGCATATGTTAATATCAGTTATTTACTTATTGTGACCAATGAGCACATGTACTAGTTATTGTGTTGATTTTATGACTGATTTGTCATGGATTAATCTTGGTTATAGGCCTAGTTAAATTATGTGCTCTTGTTATGGATATTATTCATGATTTGATTAACTATTAAATGGTTATGTGAATGCATGGGCTAACTGATGTTGTTGCAGCTAGTTTGAGAGGGCATTGAGCCTTCTAGATGATTCCTTGATGAGGTTAAGGAGACTTGAACATATATGCATTCATGACCTGTAGATCACCATGTTTACCATATGTTTGACAAAATGTTTATCATATGTTTGGTTTGTTTGGGAAAGATATAGCCTTACCATTCATCATATTGACTTGTCATCATCTTAGACTTGATTCTAGAAAGTTTTGGGGTTTTTTGGGTAGTGGTTTGTAGGATAGCCCTGAAAATGCGATATTGATTTCACATCTTCATTCATGGAACTAGGAAATTTTGGCTGCAACCGCATGGAGGGGGGGTCTGTACATGCAGTTGGAGCCTTCCAATTGCATTAACAATGACTTATGCATGCAAATGGGTTGTGAGCTTAGTTAAAAAGAAGTTTCAACTCAAGTTCTGAGCACCAAGGGTTGTGTTCTAACACCTAGGTATTTTGATTTACCTAAGAGGTTTTAATAAGTTTCTGATTAGTATAACCCACTTCCATATCTAGAACTTGGATGTTGGGTCATGTCATAGTAACTCTCATTTCATGTTTACCTGGAGAGCTTGTAAAATAAGGTAAATGTGGGATGGCGTTGTTACACTAATCCAAATTCTCTTAAACACTATTCAACTTTCTCTCCTATTTTCTGCAACTTCTCCAAATTATTCCATTATGTTACTATGGTTCCTTACTCTTCAATCTCTCCACTTAGCATTTCAACTTCCTAGTGAATCTCCCTTATCTTGTTTATCGCCGCTTTTTAGAGATTGTACCTTGCCTTAAATACATCTCCTCTCTTCCCTAACTTGTGCCTCATCCATGGTACCTTTTTTCATAAGATGCTCTTTCATTAAGTTCCATCCCAGGTCACCCCTTAGCACAATTTCTTATAGTACCCTGACCAATGGGTTCATAGGCATATTGTTTTCTTTCACCAAGCGTATCTTCACCCATACTAGGATTTCTTTCACCAACATCTTGTGACTTCCTTTTTTCAGTTGTTGTCCCTCTCATGGAAAAGACTTGTTGAGTTCAACTATGAATTCAATAATGTAGTGTTCTATAGTGTCATTAACCCAAAAAATTTATAGATTTGGTGACCTTATGATCAAATCATAAATAAGATCTAAATTCTCCACTAGATATATCTTCTTCTCTTCCAAGCAAGTCATGAATGTTCTCTCATTATACTCAACCATTCAAACAAAACTATTGAAAAATAATCTTGAAGATCTTGTATGTGTCATTGTCTTCAT
This sequence comes from Pinus taeda, assembly GCA_000404065.3. Taxonomy (NCBI): domain Eukaryota; kingdom Viridiplantae; phylum Streptophyta; class Pinopsida; order Pinales; family Pinaceae; genus Pinus; species Pinus taeda. The sequence continues at coordinate 175,145 of APFE030364794.1, forward strand.
GCAACCAATGAGACTTACAACCAATTATATAATATTTCTCAAGAGGTAAATTTTCATATACCACCAATCTTCCATATAGCTATGAGTTAGTGTAATAGTCATATTGTAAAATATCACACACATCATGATAAGGTCCTAGTACTGGAACCATATTTTGGTCCTTTAGACCAAGGTCCATGACAATTTCCAACAAAGGGGATCGCCATAGTATAGGTGTTATCATTTCCAATCCTCATAATGGATAATGTTTCACCTAAAGTCTTTGTGCTAAGACTTAAGTTTGTACAAGGATTTAACAATATGATTGTTAGAAATAATTCCCATCTTGATGCTCATACTTCCATGTTAATTATTATCCATGCATTTAACCATTAGATTGCAACCATTTTCTACATGGAAATTTTTAGGGGCTAATATTCGCAGGTGGGCAAATTTTCCATGATATTTCCCAAAGAGAGATTCGCCAATTTCCATTTTTTATAAAAATGATTAGCCTAAATTTTACAATATAAAATTATTTTCTCTAAAAAATCACCAACATTATATAGAGAGTATATATAAAATCATTATAAATTTGAATAGTTTTTTTTTTTCTAATTAAGACTAACCTAAGTACCCACGGGGATTTGAACTAGTGACCTATCGCAAGGAGTGCCTTAACAACGCACCCATTCACCATCAATCCAAAGCCCCGTGGGCATAAATTTGAATAGTTTTACAAATAAATCAATAAACATATTATAGTTTGTATATTAGGGACAAGTGAGATTCACTAATGCTTTAAAAATTCAAGCTAATTTTCCATAAAAATTTCCCTGAATCTCTATCTATTTATTGATTAAGCACTATCATAACAAGAATCATTATCCCAACCTAAGAATGCACAAATAGGTAACTATATTACTATCATTCGATATAATAAATAAAGAACAATAATAACATACATCATCACGATATGGTGTAAAGACAACCAGAATTTGAAAGGGGGGTCTCATTCTATTTATCTCCAAGATAACCTAATACATCATTATAAAAGAGTTCATTAGTCATGATATTGAAACCATTATGGGAATTTTGAGGTCTAAAATGGGCCTCCTAAGAAAATTGTACAACCAAAATAAACTTTATAAGAACCAATAGGATTCAAGATGATGATGCCAACCATGGAGGATTATTTACCATTTTTTGAGTAAAAAGGTAAAAATATTAAAAAATAATAAAATAATAAAACTACTTTTTCAACTCGTATTTTCAATTTATCTCCTTAAAGTTTTACTCAAATTTCGAGCAAGAGTACTCATTGGATGGAAAATTTAATTCCTCATCCAAGGAGTACCCATGTTGCATACTTTCGATGGACCCCACTACAAAAAAAATAAGAAATACATGAAAAAACATGATTGCAATCACATTTTTCATGTATTTATCATTTTTCGTGTAGCAGGGTCCATCGAAAGTATGAAACATGGGTAATCCTTGGATGAGGAATCAAATTATGCACATAATGAGTATTTCCACTCGAAATTTGAGTAAACCCATAGGGGAATAAGTTCAAAATACGAGTTGAAAAAAATAGTTTTTTCTTTCTTTTTTCCCTCTAATATTTGATGATGTAATCTAATCTTATTATTATTTCCACTATTATTTTATAATTTCATTAGGAGGCCCATTTTATACCTCAAATTCCCCTAATGAAGGTCATAGTTTAATACTAAGATAAAAATCTATTGATCAACGTGTCATTAGCATACATTCAACAATACAAATGATTAATGGGGAATGACCCTCTCATATGTTGAGACCCTTAAATTTATATTGATGCGCTTGAAGGTGGGAAGGTACATTCAAAATTAAAAAAACATTATCCTACTTTTAGTTCCTTATTTATGAATCAATTAATATTTGCTTCTACTCTAGCTAAGTATCTTCACTCTTTAAGCACTCATCTCCTTAATCACTTGGAATCTTGCTTGCTATTTCGATTCTTATATGCATCTATTGTAGGCACCCTTTAATGTTGCTAGCAATATTCAATTTTGGTTACATGACTTGTATCTTTTCTGTCTAATGAGTTTGTGCCACAACTCCTTGCCTCCAAATGTAATGTGTTCTCAATCAAAATCAAAATGAAGGGCCCAAGATGCCATACCTAGAAAAATATCTGAAGTATATACTTATAAGTTTAACCTAAGGGATGATCATGCTAATCAAATTGATCGAATAATATAAAAATCAAATATTTGAATTAACAAGTCATGACATCTTATAACTTTCCAAAAAGGCCTTATTGCTCCTTTTATTCATTCATGTCTTGACCAACTCATTATACCACCATTCTCCTTATAAATCCATTAATAAAAATACTTTTTTTAAGAATAATAGAAAATAATTATTTAAAAATATATCCATACCATATAACTAAGAGAATAATGAAACCAAAACATTATGCATAATTAAATATACATAATCATGTAACATCATATTAGTGAAAAACCACTAAATGTTTTGAAGAATATCACTAATACATAATGTTGTCCATGGAATAAAAAAAATATGAAACTATTATTTTCATTTTCCCATGAGAAATGTCTTTATATTCCGTATGAGGAATATACATGTTTTAGTCCTTGAGGGATTTCTTAGACAACAAGGATCCATTACAATAAATACTCATTATGAGCTCAACATATCACCTGCAACAATTAAACCATAATGGGAAGGTGTTGTAGAGGTTACAACCACCCTCCAAAATTTTTCTTATGCTTCATTTTGGAGCCTCCCTACTAAAATCCAAACAGCTTATCTTGAACTCACCCAGGTACTTATGCTTTCATTGAGTTTTATCTTTTGCTTTATAGCTTGTGTTTGCTTACTTACTTTGTTGTCTAATCACAAGTTGACCTCTTGACTTGGTTGCAATCTAGTTCTAGCCTTGCCTTAGTGAGTTGCACAATCCTAGAGGGAAACCAACCTTGTTGTTAGGAAATGCGCAGTTTAGGCCAACAATGAGCTTCGGTTCCAGAATTGTGCAGACCTAGCTGGAAGCCTGCCTTCAGCTGGGAAACTACACAGAGCATGAGAGGCAGCCAAAGCCACTCAACCCAAGAATTGCACAGAAGCATTCCTCGGTAGCTGCCTGATGCATGTGCTAGTGAATTGCCCAGTTCTCCCCAGAACTTCACAATCTACTCATGCATGCATGTCAACCTTTCCCGAAAAAAGAAAAAAAAGAAAAAAAAAACGCGAAAAAACATCCCTAAAAATAGGGATATATTTTTAGTAGTCAGAAATACAATTCAGTTATTTTTGGAAACTGCTGTTAAGTGTCGCTTTTTCCTAGATTTTTGGACTTTGTGCCATAAACCCTAAATTGACCAAATCTACTTAATGGACATTTTCAAAGATCATTTTCAAATTCAATCTTGGAGCTCTAGCATCCCAAGGAGATTTAGGAATCTTCGGCACAATCTTCGCAACTTTTCCGAGTTAGTCTTGCTTTTCTTGTCTTTTATTGCTTTTTCTACCGCTTTTGTTTGCTTGGCTTGTGAGAGTGTTTTTTTTACCTGTTTTATTGAACGACTGTTGGTGTTTTGATTTTTTTAGCTTGTAGAAGTTTTTTTTTTAAGTTTTTCATTTCTTTTTTTAAGTGTCGCATGCATTACCCTGTTTTTGCAGTAACGGTTGTCATTACGACAACTCTCTCCACAAGCTTCATTTTTCTTATGTTTGACTAATTCCTGCACTTGTTTTATTCGCATGCATCATCATACACTAAGATATGCACCCACCTTCACTTACACTTTTAGATATACTCGTTTTCATGTTGCCTTTGGGAAGATCTGGGCTTCCTTGGCCCAGATCTAGCCATTCTCAAGCATGCACTGCCCATTTCTAGATCTCAAGGCTCTGCCTTGGCTCTTGTAATTATGAAGAGGCTGCCAAGGCATGACTCCAATTGTGCATTGCGTAGTTCTAGGAGCTAGCCCTGAACCTTGGCCACTCGGATCGCACAATGTGTAGTCCCATCTCGGCCTCAACCTGACTGAATTGTGCATTATGTAGCTCCAATCAGCAACACCTCTCCACTTGCAGCTGGGACTGCACAATGCATAGAACCAGCTGGCAGTCAGTCACCTATGAGAGCCAATATTGCTCAATGCTTCCCAAAATTTTCCGAGTTTGTTGTTTGGTCTGTTCTTGAAGTTATTTTGGTTTTACACTTATATTTTCATCCGATGAGTGTCCTCTCTATCTCCCGGTACAACAGTTGTTGAACAGCTCTCCACAGTGACAGGTAACATGGCTTCCAAGAGAGATACATCAAAATATATTGTTGAAAGTAGCATTGGGGATGTAGTTGACCAGGTGTCAATGTATTTACCAGTTTACGCAGACACTCAACTGTTCATTGAGAAGGGCATGAAGTTAACATGGCAGGAAATCAAGGATATCTTTGCAAGAAACTTTAAGGAAGATCTAGAAGATCAGCAGGTGTATGTCAATATCCACTGGCCAGGCTTATATAAGGTTGCATGCAGGTACCCCTCATTCCCTTGTGTGGACATCATCCACTAGCTTGTCTCATGCACATATCCCAAGACTATGACATTGAGCAGTGCCGGAACACAACTTGCTACCTTTAGGACAAAGAATTATCATCAGATGTATCACTTACCTCAGTCGGTGAACCACATGGATGAGATTTTCTATGCCACCCACAACTATGTAAACACCAGGCCTATAATAAAGCACTAGGTAAAGGAGAATTCAAATTCAAATCCACGCCCAATCATCTTTACAAGACAAAGTCACTCAGAAAGGCCTACCAACTCTTAGTCATATTTGCATGTCAATTATATAGTCAAGATAGCAGACAGTCATTTCCAAAGAATTGGGTGGTTATGTTGGACTAGTTGGTGAATGATGGAAGGCCATTCAACTGGTAAGATATGTTGGCTCTTCAGTTGAAATTTCATGTGAATAATGCCTGGAACCCATCCAAGGATGAGAAAGCAAGACTCTACATGTCCATGTACTTGCTTGATGCAATCTCTGCCCGACATCAGTTTCCTGGCATGGGTTGGATATGGACACCACAGGAGCATGCCATTCATATTTATTGAAATTTTCTTTCCAAGTGCAGCTATCGAGAATTTATGGTGATGCTAGTTGTCCATTTCATCACTTCGGTGTACAAGTTGATCTTTGAGCAGGATCCACCTTGCATGTCCCAAGTAACGATCGAAGCAATACTTGACATTGTAGATTGGTATGCTTCACCTGGTGGCACCTCCATTAGGATGTTTGATGGAAAGAAGCCTTCGCATGTTCTACTAAGGTTTTCCACGAACAAGTTGGTCATACAAGAGGTTGTATATCACATCTCCATAGGGTTATCAGCAAGGTTGCATAGGAGGAAGAAGGCACCATGGCCTACTCTTCCTTTGCAAATTGGATTGTATGAGATTAAGAGCTTGAAATAGGTGGATGTTGAAGCCAAGGAGATAGAAAAGTATGAGTTCGACACTAGAGATTACAATCTGTATGATCCCCATGAGATTTACAAGAACCATTGTGCGAGAGTGTATTATCCATGGATCCATAGGGCATGTCATTGGGCAGAGGAGGACCCTTGGAGATATTGTTACAACCACTCCAAGCTCAATGAACCTATCAGCATAGCCACATAATAGAAAGATGCTCTGCAGGCAGCAACACCTTGGGAAGCAACAACAACAACAATAAGCAACAATTCGACACAGGACAAGGGTAAGAGGAAGATTTCTGAAAATCGAGAGGCTGAGCAAAGCTATAAGTTCAAAGAAGATCCTACCATTGAGAAAGTAGCTCTGGCAATGGAGGAAACAATGCATAAAGAGAGCAGAATGAAGGAAGAGATAAAATCAAAGGTTGGAGGGATCAGAAAGGAAGTTGTAGGAAACATAGAAGAAGTTGAAAGAAGAGTAGGAGCTAAGAAGAGGAGAGAGGGAAGAGAAGCAGAATCGGGAATAAGAAGAAGGGAAAGGCACGATGGAAGAGAAAATTGTGCCCATATAGGTTGAAGACTCAAAATAGCTAGGAGATGAAGAAGAGGGTGAGCAGAAGCAGGTTTGGGAGCTTGCTTATCAAATTGAGCAAATCGTTGAAGAAATAGACATGGAGTTGGGATAGGAGCCACATGACTAATATGCGACCTCATGCCGAGAGCATCTGAGGTCACCCCTCAGTCTCCACCACCTCTAGTATTAGAACCAATCCCAACCGAGTAAGGAGAGGTTGTTTTCCTTGATGACAATTCAGTGATGGATGTGTACAATATATCATTTGATGAGTTGCAGCAAAGGATTGTACAGGTGCATAGAAAGCATTTCCCGGATGATCACACATCACCTGCATTTATGAAGGAAAGATTTATTGTGCTAGATGTTAGAAAGCATTTGGTTTCCATGTCTAATGCTACTATTTCTTATGTAGGAGCCATAAGCTCAAATGTTAATTTCTTGTTAGCAAAGAATGAACAGACAGATAAGAACTTGCAAGCGTGCAGGCAGAAAGAAGAGAAATCCAGAGGATCTGCAATGGAAGAAATGAGGAAGGCGATACATGATGAAGTATTAGTTCTTGAAGCTACCATGTGGAAACTCTATGATAGATTTGTCACCGTGCATAAGGCAGTTGTCCATCTATTTGGTTTTTAGCGACAGAGCAGAAAGATTGTCCAAACTCTTAGAGACATACACATTGCTATTGCTCAAGTGCAGGAATGGACAATGAGGTACAAGGGATCCCCACTTCACTTGTGCAAGATGATGAAGCCAGAGGCAAAGCTAGACAAAGAAAAGACCTGGATACAGATCCAAAAGTATGAGAAGTTAGCCCCATTCTTCAGTAACATACATGCTTCATATGGACGGTTGTTAACCAATTTGGATGTGATGGGGAGAACACATAGGATCCCATCAATCGGTTCCCTCACCATAGCCAGGGAGAAGAACCAATTCCGACTAGAGATCAATAGGTACATGGAGCAGCTCAACCAAGAGGCCACCAGTGATGACTTGGAGATGAGCACATAAAACATGCATAAGTACATTGGTGGTCTTGTCATAGTCAAGACCATGTTGCGTATGCTTCAGGATGAGTTGGACAAAGGTTGCATGGCCATATACCCACAAGCTATGAAGGCAAGAGTTTGCTACTAGAATGACACTATTAAGCAGTATGGGGATACCATATCACAATACTAAGCTTGGTACTAGTACGTCACCGAGAGTCATCAAGTTTAGGTTTCCAAGTTGGTCTTTCGAAAAAATTCTGAGTCATAATGCTTTTCTTGTTAGGTTGTCTATAGCCTATTTTGTCTCACATGGGTATATGTGGAAAATATATATTATTTGTAAATATGTTGTAGGTGAAATTCCAAGTGTCATTAGTGGAATGTGAACAGTCACTATGTAATGTAATGAATTATTTGTAAAGAAGTTGAAGAGTCATGAGGGTAGTCAAAGATTTGAAGGGTAATGTCAAGGGGCACCCCACATTTTGTTATAAATATAACCTCATAACTCATAGAACAAGCTTTTCGGAGCCAAGATTTTGGCTAGGCTTAGGCTTAGAGAAGGCTTGAGAGTATTGTAACGAGCCTTGGCTTCTCCACAGCATAGAGTGAGTACACTTCTTTGGAGGAGCAGGAAATGTTGATTGTAATTTTACACTATTAGGGCTAGTGGTTGTTAATGGTGTATACATGAATGGAACTTTCACTTAATAATAATATAATTAAGCCAACACGTTTTCATGCATATTTTGTTATTGTAGTTCGATTATTCTGGTTACTTTAGCAATGTATGTTGTTTGACTTACGCATTTTCTTATGAACTATTTTTTATGAAATTGTATGAATCTTGTTGAAAGCTTGTTGTTGGATTAACTCGTCACTTTGGTTTGTGGATTATTCTTATTTCCAGCCTATGACATTGTTCCACTCATTTCCTCCTTTTAGGTTGTGTACTATTACAGGCTTCTAAGGGACACACGTCCTTTTCCCATGCATCTCACTTGACTCTCTGCAAGGTCACACACTTGCTTCTGACCAAAGTCATTATACTTACCTTTGTGCGCTACCGTGGTCAAGGCACTACATTACCACCCAATACTAGGACTCCAACTCCAAACGGTCGAGGTCTAGTTGGGACTTCTAACCGGGGAGATCCCCTTGAATGTTGGCAAGTCCAGCACCGTCAACAAAAGGATAACAACTCTCCCAACTCGCTGAGATAAACTCAATTGAAAACTACTACTTATATGAATGAAAAGAAAAATATAACCAAAATATTGTATTTTGCATCTAAATAAAACCATACTAAAAAAATAATTATAATATCAATATTTTGTTTGATAAAAAATAGTCCCAATGCTAGCAACCAATGCAAAAACATATATAACATTTCAGTTATGAAGTATAAAAGGTCCATGATTTATCAATGTTCTCCTTTACTCATAAATAACAAACTAAATCAATAATTCATGTTCACCTCCAACTTAATTTGCACATGGTTTTTAGGCCACATTCAACGAATTTTATCATAAGGACGATGGGGAGTGTGCATAAAATGAAAAGATGAGGGCCTATTTGAGAAAATATTTTAGGTATCAAGTGAGCCGGAGGAAAATTCATGATGTAAAAAACATGAAAATGAAAAATTACCAATGTCATGTCTCCCAAAAGGAAAGGGATCATATAGGATAATGTAAACTTGAAAATTTTGGCTTCCGGGAGACAAAGCAACATGGATTTTATTGGAAAAATTGGGGAAAAATAAGAAATAAAAGAGTCTTATGGTTTACAACAATATTAGTAGAGTGGTCATAAAAACACATGATATGAACAACAATTTGGACAATGTAATTTATGTCAATATCAATTTGGTTTTGAGGAGGTCATGAACATTAAGAAAAAAATTATTAACAACAATAATAACAACTTCTAAATCAATAGAAAGAGAATGCACAACAACATTAAAAACAAGTTTAGGAGCATAATTATTTACAATATAAACATGAGGATTTTTATCATGAAAAGGGAGAAGATCTATTTAATTTTTGGTGGAAGTGGAGCAGAATTAGAATAAAAATTTGAGTTGTTGTAATCATCACCCAGCCATGTTTTTTTGAGGCGAGGGAAGAAAATTAGTGTTAATTTTTCTTAGGGTTGTATTATTCTTTGCTTTAGATAATTGCATTTCTTCATTTACATATTAAGTTCACTCCACATCATCATAACATTATTCAATTTTACAATATTATTCAGCAACATATGCAATTATATAGAAAGAATAATTTCATCATCAATGCGGTGGAACATAAAGGAAAATAGAAGAAAATAATTGACATAAAGAGAGACTGGGATTGGTTGGAGACCAGGGAAAAACCCACTATGGGGAAAACCCTTTAAAATTAATCTTCTTATTAGATTTTCATAAAATGTTCAACAAAGAGAGAGAACAATGATCCATATATGCAACCATAAAACTATACAACAAAATATACTAATCAACATCAAAGAGATGAACCCAACAATGCTAATAATCAAAACCATGATTCAGAAGCCTGCAGTCAATTGTCATTGTCTACAGTCAACTGCCAAATTTTGTGGTTAACTGAAAAATTAAACCCTAGTTTCCAACCGCATGCAGAGAGTGTATGTGATTGTGGCTGAAACCATCCAACTGCACTCATGAGCCTGTGTGCCTATAGTTGTAACCAAAAAATGCATGTGTCATCCCTGCGGCTAGAAACCAAAACACTAGATCTCACGAGTGAGCTTTGAACCCTGCAATTTCAGAACTTAACGAACCAATATCCGTGAACCACCTCAGACCTATGTGAGCCAAACCAAAGAAAAGAAGAATGAACATGGTGTTGTCCAAATGAGGGTCACTTAACTTGTATTTATAGCCATGTGAGGGTGTCCAATTTATCATTTGGGCTGCCCTGTTCTTTTGTGCACATGTGGGATTCAATTAAAAAATATGCTTTCCCTTGTCCAAATCAAGTGCTTCAAAAGTAAAAATTGGTCCTCTCGAAAAGAGTATTCTAGTCCAATGATTAGAATTTGCCACTGAGCTACCAAATTAACACTCCCTCTCAACTAGGGAAAAATTCCAACTGCATCATGTAATCATCACAAGTATCATGTCATCAAATCATATCCTATCTCAAGTATATTGTCATCAAATGTTATCATTTCTCATCTCAACTCATCTCTACTTATCTCTTGCTTATCTCTACTCATATGTTGAACATTCTCGAATCTAAAAGTAAAATAATTTGACATCAAATGGGAGCCCAAGGTACCACCCTCTATCCATCAAGGAGCCATTTCTACCACTCGAAATCATTGCCAGCGAGGAGCTGTAACACGCCACCCCACATTCACCCAATTTCACCAGCCTGCCAGAGTAAACATGAGACGAAGAGAAACTATGACATGACCCAAACTCCTAGCTCGAGTTAAGGAAGTGGGTCCTACAACTAACCATCGAATGGAAAGTCACAACATTCCTCAAGGCTACAGGACACTCAGGGGCCAAAGGACCACCCCAGGTGACCAAACTCTACGTTGGGGTTGCTTTTCTCACAACTTAACCCCCAGTTGCATGCATGACAAGGTTTGGGTGCAGTTGAAGGCCTCCAACCGCACACACAACAATGCTTGAGTGCGACTATGACCCAAAATGTCTAGTTCAGAGAGTGCGGTCCCAAGATCTGAGCCAAAATTCTAGGTCAACCTCCATACCACTACCAAGAACTGCCTAAGCCTTCTTAGAATCATAAATGAATTTACAATAAGGCTAAACATTCAAACTTGAAGGAAGAACTTGAATTAGACTGCTTAGAACATAAAAAAAAAGTCATCAAACACATGGAAAACATGTAACCTTAACATGATACATCTAGTTAAGTACCTTACTTTTTACTTACACTGTGAAACGAACTGGCCTACAAGAAATATTGCTACCACTGGGAAAGCTACCTTAGAACCTACACCCACTTCAACTTACTTTCTTCAGACACATACCAAAGGCACTAATACATGCCATTAATTCATATCTAATCATAGAATTCTGAGATTCATCTGAGAATAACCAAGAAGGCTCTATGTACTCTCCACATAGTTGCAAAAACACTTATTAGTCCATACATTAATCAACTAATCAATAACCAAACAATTCATGGCAAGATCCATAGAAGATACAAATTAACCAGAAAATAACCAACATATAAATGATGGAAAACCGGCCATAATATCACCAATGTAATCGATACAAGTGCTCATAGATCACAATAATGAAATTTATCATATTAACATATGAAAATATCAACCAAGTTAGGGACTTCCACGTACCACTTGACCATATATTTGGCTGAAAGAAATTTCTCTTTTAGTCAATCACCCCCACACCATATTCCAAGCATGATGTGGGATCTCAAGGAATAAACCAAGACAAAACCAAACCAGGGCTTCCAGAGGCCAAACCACCTCAACCCTCATCTAGTGATTCCACCTCACGGTTGGACATCACTAACACCAAACATATCAGTGTCTACCCAAGTTGTCTAGAGCTCTAGGAACTAGTAACTCAACCCACAACCTTTAGGGGCTCTAGAGCATTTGTCCTAAACCCTCAAAGGGCTCTAGAGAGTTTCTCCCAACCTAGGCTTCAAGACTAGTAACTCAATCCAAGTTGTTCCAGGGCTTCCAGAGTGTTTTTTCCAACCCACATCCATAAGGAATTATGAGCAACAATCATCAAAAATCAATTGGAAAAACCCACAGCAAAACGACTATCTAGGAAATGGAAAGGAAAGGCTAAAACCACTATCAATCCAGGGAAGTCTCCATGATAATGACAACCCATAACCAGAAAACCACATGCATATACCATGAATCTAGAAATCAACAAGGAAAAGACACATGCGACATGTTACCTACAAAGCAATCCAAATTTAGTTGATGATCCACTTGTTCCCTTGTTCTTTCCTACTTTCCTTTACTTTCTTTCTCCAAATTCCAGTAAAAATAGAATGCTCCAAGCATGCTTCCATAATTCTATAAGTGTGCAAGAGTATGAGAGAAAAGAGAGAGAGCTCCAAAACTAAACTGATTAAAGGCTCAGCTGACAAAAGCTGTGAATTGATCCTCATAAGCCTTTTTATCATTGAGGCCTCTATTTTCTTCATTTTCCTTGGATTTTTCTCTCATGCAAATATGTGTCCTTTCACCTTCCTTTTTTCTTGTTTTCCTTTATTTCATAAATAAAATGCCAATTATTGCCTCTTTGCCTTTGCCAATGCATTTTCCAATTCTCCATAGCCATTAATTAATCACCAGTGATACCCATCACTATGTTTTTCCCAACATTCATCTTGAATATGTGTCCCATGACCTTGGTTATATTCTATTTATATAGAAAATCAACCAGAGGTTGTTACAAAGCCTTCCCCCTTGGGGAAACATCATCCTCGATGTTCAATGACACCTATAAACCAACAAAATGCATGCTTCCCATGGAGATTTATAACACAACTGGATGCAACATTCACATCATATCATTCTGCTGAGACCACGCCCATCATAACATGAACACCATACCACTTATTGGAGCTTTATAACACAACTCAATGTGGTATTTACATACATATGCATATATGTATATAGACATAACCAAAACACAACATCAAACACATATATTGGAATACATTCGCTCAACAAACTAGTCAATCACATGACGAACATCCTTCATGTATCTTTTAAGCAATGAAACATGGAAAACGTCATGGAATTTCACTCTCGGAGGCAATGCTTGTCAGTAGGCCACTAGTCCAATCCCCTCAAGGATCTCGAAAGGCCCAAAATACTCAGGTTCTAGCTTAGCACATGATCCAATCCTTAAGGATATCTTCTTGGGCTTGACGCACAAGTACACATGCTCACCAACCTAAAACTCCTTAAATACACAGTGTTGATCTGCATAGCTCTTATTTCTATCATATGCTTCCTTCAAATCGCTTTTGATAACTTGCATTTCCTATTCCATCTCTGCCAACATATTTGATCCAATCAATACCTTGTTCACTGGATCACTCCAACTGATACTAGGAGTATTACAACTTCAACCATAAAGTGCCTCAAACAGACTCCTCTTCAAGGACTCCTAATACCTATTGTTATAAGAAAAATCTACCAGTGGAAGATACTATTCCCACTTCCGTTGTTGATGTATGACATACATCCTCAATATGTACTTGAGGATCTTGTGAACCCTCTTTGTCTATCCATTTGTTTGCAGATTGTAAGTTGTACTGAAAACCAACTATGTCCCCAAACCTGCAAACAACTCCTTCCAAAACCTAGAAGTGAACTTGGCATCTCTGTCTGATACAATATTTTTAGTAATACCATGCAACCCCACTATCTCCCTAATGAAAATATGGGTTAAGCCACTATTTGAATTCATAGACTTAACTACGACGAAATGAGCTATCTTGGTCAACCTGTCAACCACAACCATAATAGAATCACACTGCTTCAATGCCCTCGGAAAACTTGTAATCAAGTCCATGGAAATGACCTCCCATTTCCACTATGGAATTAGAATCGGCTGCAATAAACCACCTGGATACTTACACTCTTCTTTTACCTACTGACGATCCAAACATTTCGCAGCATACTCAGACACCTATTTCTTCAATTTTGGCCAGTGATAGAATTACTTAACTGTTGTCAATATCTTTTGATATCCAGGGTGACATGAATATGGCTTGACATGAAATTCCTTCAAGATAAGCTTATTGATCTCTTTGATGTATGACACATAGATCCTATCCCTAAATCTAAACAAACCATTTTCTGTGAGATGATAATCCATATCTTGTTCACTTGTACCCTACTGTTGTAACCTAAGCTTAAGTTTTTAGTACATGTCATCCTATTGTCCTGCCTATAATATATGCTCTTGCAAGTCTGTGCCATAAGAACTCACTGTTGCAATATGATTCACCTTCACTCTTCTGCTAATAACATCTACAACCCTTTTCCCTTTACCCTTAATGTACCTTATCTTGAAATAAAACTCAATGAGTGTGGCCAAACACCTAAATTTCCTGGCATTAAGATTAGGTTGGTCAAACAAGTATCTTAGTCTAATCTTATCGCTCATCAAAATAAACCTTCTCCCAAGAAGATAGTGTCTCCACGTATTCAATGCATGAATAATCATTGCTAATTCAAGATCATGATTCACATAGTTCTGCTCATGCTCATTCAATTTCCTTGACTCATAGGATACTGCCTATCCTTCATGCATCACAAATCTGCCAATTCCTCTCTTGCAAGCATATATACATACCATATATTATTTGTCAGAATCTGCAATCTTCAAGTCTAAAGAATTTGTAAACAAATGCTTTAGCTACTCAAAACTAGCTACACATTCCTGTATCCATTCAAATTTATTTCATTTCCTCTGCAAAGATGTAATATGATAGAAAATTCATGAGAAGTTCCTCATGAACCTCCTGTAATAACTTGCTAGTCCCATAAATGATCTGACCTCATCCACATTTTGTGTGGTGTTATCTTTCGGAGTCATCGCATTCATGTTTTTTCAGAATCGTCTTTTCGAACCAACCTCTGTGGTTCATCATCAGGATTAGATCCATGAATGAATAAGTCAGAACTCAATAGGTTGAATAAATAAAGGTTAGGTTGCAAGGGAAAACAACCAACATGTTTGATGATAATATAATTCATGTTATAATTTATTTATATTTATGCTTTAATTTGTAAATGATTTTAGTTTTTAGTTTTTAGTTTTAATTTAATATGCAATTTCCTTTAAAGATTATTAATTTTTTTTTTAAGAAAATTTTAATTAATACCCCAATATCTATTAGTGATTAAAAAAAATTCTAATAATTTTTCTATAGTTAATTAATTTTTATTATTAATTATATGATTAAAATGAATTTTAGTGATTTAAATACAATAAGTTGTATGAAATTATCTTTATTTTTAATTATAATGGAATGATTAAAATGTCTAATAATTAATATCTAATGTTTAATGATAAGTATAAACTAATTTATTATTATGCATCATCAAAACTATCGGTTGTTTTCCCTTCCCAACCCTAACCTTTATTTATTAACCTTGTTGAGTTCTAACTTATTCATTCATGGATCTAATCCCGATGATGAACCACAGAGGTTGGTTCAAAATGTTGATTCCGAAAAAACATGAATGTGATGACTCTGGAAGATAACACCACACAAAATACGAATCGCAGAAGCCTCAAATCAAAAATTCTCATCAACATTCCTAGGAGTTTCCCAATCCATGATAGTTCTGATCTTTTCTAGGTCCAATGCTATACCTTGCTTAGAAAGAACATGTCCCAAGTAATGAACTTTGGTCTGAAAGAAACTGCACTTACTAAGCTTGGCATACAATTGAAGCTCTCTCAACAATTTTAATATTGTTTCTAGATGTTCCTCATTCTCTTCCTCATTCTTAGAGTATATCAATACATCATTAATGAATACTATCACAAACTTTTCTAGATAAGGACACAATGCACTATTCATCAAACACATGATATTAGCTGGAACATTAATCAAACCAAAAGGAACCACAACAAAGTCACAATCTCCCATACCTGGTCCAGAATGCAATTTTGTAGATTTCCTCTTCTTTGATGCATACATGATGGTATCCTAATATCAAGTCAAACTTTGAGAAAACTATTGCTCCCTTCAACTAATCAAACAAGTCATCAATCCATGACAAAGGGTACCTGTTATTGATTATCACCTTGTTCAACTTCCTATAATCAATACACAACCTGAGAGTACCATCCTTCTTCTTCACAATAAATATTGGTGCACCTCAAGGTGACACACTTGGCCTAATGTATCCTTTATCAAGAATTTCCTTTAGGTGCAACTTTAGTTCCACTAACTCTAGAGGCTCATCCACTAAGGTGACTTTGATGCTTGTGTTGATCCCGACATAAAATCAATAGAAAAGTCAACTTCCCTATGAGGCGGTGACTCTGAAATATTTGTTGGAAAAACATCCTAAAATTGTTGCAAAAGTGGATACCTCTTCAAGACTTCAACATCCTCAACATCCTTTCCTTTGTCACTAGAAATATGAACTGCAAACAATACACATCCTTTCCTACTACTGCGTTTTTCCTACATAGTTGTAACCATTCTCATTGATGTAGGATTTTTCTTACTCTGCAATATTCTCTTCTCTCCGTCATCATCCAAACACTCAATATCCTTATCATATAAATATACCTCAGTCCTATGAATGTACAACCAATCCATACCCAACAACATACTATATGATCCCAACAGAAGCACATTTAGATGTGTTAATGTAGACATACCGTTCAACTCAAATGGACAAGATCTTACTCAATGATGAACTCTTTCCTTAGTACTTGTAGCCAACTGCACTAACAAAGTTTTTGCATGCACTTATTTATTCATGCAACTCTTATCCACCATATTAGGACTGATATAAATATAGCTATATCTAGGGTTGATTAAAATAGAAATAACTTGATCACAAATATTACCTTCCATCTCGATAATAGATGCCTGATGATCAACTTGCTTATCATCCAATGTTGCATAAATATAAGGAATGCTCTATCCAACATCCCCAACTAGTTGTGCCTCCTGAGCACTATAAATCTGAGATCTTCAACCCTGATGTTATGGAAAATCTCTCCTGGGATGATCCTTGCACAAGTCCAACACTACAAAGGATTTCTACCATCACTCTTGTTTAGCTCCTCAAACTGAAATCCCTATCCTTTGTCAGCTACATTGAACTTCTTGTGCGACACTACATTCTCCTTTTCATCGACATTATGAGTTTTTCATCTCTTTTTAGCCCACTTTCCTTTATTCTTCTCGTTACCTTTCCAATCCTACTTAGACTTAGTCTTGCACTTCGATTTCTCATAACAGTGCTTCAACTTTTTGATGGCTTCCTCCAACAATCTAGGCTCATCAAATTGAATCCTATCTTTGAACGATACCAACATCCATTGATGAATATTTTAATCTTTGCTTTCTCCTCCTTAAGATAAGGCACCTATCTCAACAACTCTAGGAATCTTCTATTATACTCCTCATCGGTCATAAATCCCATCTTCAACTCATAGAACTCCTTGGCCCTATCGTCATAGTATCTTTCAGATAGATACTTCTTCCTGAAAATTCTCTCAAACTCACTCCAAATTAGCTCCTCTTCTTGAATGCCTTTGACATTCTTCACATCTTCCCAACAAATGTATGCTTTTCCTTTAAGACCTAAAGTAACTATCTTGCCTTTCATATTTTTTAAATAATCATGCAATCTGATTAAAAAAAAAAAAAAATATTCATCCCATGCAACTAGGCTTCTATATCTTGTGAATTCTTCATTTCTCCATCAAATGTAGGAGGCCTTGATTTCGTGGAATCCTCTGGAAAGTAATTGTTTTCACTCCTCTATATAGATGGTGATGATGATGAGAATGATGTCTATCTAAACCAAAACTAGGATAGAACCCATGGTCATCACCCCTCCTGTGAGGTGTATCTAAGAACCTACCATCTTTGACTGTGTCATCCCTGTCAAACCTGTATCCTGATTGATACTTACTTCCATATGCCCCATTAGTCTTTTCCTCTTGTCCATGACTAATCCTAAGCAGTCCATGTCTCTGCAAATCTGATAAATTTTGAAGGATAACCACAGTGACCTCTTCTTTATTCTCTTGTGCCCTGGAAATTATTTTTTGTGAATGAATGATCCTGTCATTATCCACCTTATAAATTTTGATCTTTGCCTTCAAAATTCTCAATATATTTTCTACGTCAAGGGATCACTCATCACCATGTTGTTCATATGATATGTAGGGAGAATCACATGAACTATAGTCCACCCTTCTCCTAGTCATCTTGATCTTCTTCTTCTAGCAAACATACGATGCCATATAACCAAATATAAACATAATCCAACATACCTTAGTGAAGTTCAAGGGAGGTTATCGTGTCTACATAGTTAATCTAGATTAGCACAACATATGTATATGTAATGAAATCAACATATCAATCGTCTCAAAATCAACATCATGACGACACAAAACTACAACAATGATCATCATCATGCATGCATAAAAAACAAATCGACACTAGAATGCATACATGACAAACACATTCCACCCATCCAATCTAAGTGTTTGAACCTGGAAGCACATATACCACCCTGTGGTAATAAATATCACCCAAATAGAAAGGAAACCCACTCTAATACCACCCTGTAACATGTCACCCCACATTGACCCAATTTCATCGGCCTGCCAAGGTAAATATGAGACAAAGAGTTATTATGACATGACCCAACCTCCTAGATCCAGTTAATGAAGTGGGGCCTACAACTGACTAAAGACTGATAACCACGGGGGATTCACTTAGTAAACCTCTTACGTATCACATGCGTTCATGGCATATTAAAAACTACCCTTAATTTGACTACATATTGGTAAATCCCTCTAAAAATCACATTATCTAACCCCCTACCAATATGAACCCAATACAACTTCCCAATTTAAAAAACCCCTACCTTCACCAGATATTGTAGGTATCCATTTTTTCATTAACATTTTTTTATACCCCTTTATATTTTTTCATTAACTTTAAGCTCCATTTTTTATATTTTCCAATACAAAAACCCTTTACCCCCTATATATCCCCCCATATATTATGTCATTTTTTCCTCGATATATATCCCCCAATATGAACGCACGTGGTAGGATATCACTCCCCCAGTGAAGCCCCCATGCTGATAACTCACAAAATTCCCGAGGGTTACATGACACTCAGGGGCCAAAGGACCACCCCACGTGACCAAACCCTGCGTTGGGGTTAGTTTTACAACTTAACCTCGAACTGCATGCATGACAAGGCCTAGGTGTGGTTGAAGGCCTCCAACCACACACACAACACTTCCTAAGTGCGGTTGTTACCCAAAATGTCAAGTTTAGAGTGTGTGATCTCGACATCTGAGCCATAATTCAAGGTTAGCATCCAGACCACTACCCATAATTTCCCGAGACTTCTCAAAATCATAAATGACTTGACAACTAGGCTAAACATTCAAACTTGAATGTAGAGCTTGACCTAAACTTCCTAGAACATAACAAACATTTCGTCAAACACATGGAAAACATGTAAGCTATAGGTCATTAATGGATATCTGATCATAAAAATATGAGATTCATATGAGAATCCCCAAGAAGGCTCTCTACCCTCTCCACATAGCTACAAAAACACTTATTAGTACATACATTTATCAACCAATTAATAGCTAAAAAAATCATGGCAAGAGCCATAAAAGATACACATCATATAAACAGCATATAACCATAAAATAACTAGCATATAAACCATGACAACCTGGCCATAATATCACTGATGTAATTGATACAAGTGCTCATAGATCACAATAAGGAAATGTCTCAATTTAACATATGAAAATACTAACCAAGTCAGGGACTTCTATGTACCACCCAACCATAGATTGGGCTAAACCAAATCTCTCTTTCAACCAATCACCCCTGTGCCATATTCCAAGCATGTATGTGGGATCTCATGGAATAAACCAAGACACAACCAAACAAAGCTTCTAGAGGCCAAACCACCTCAACCCTCATTCAATGATTCCACCTCACGACCGGACATCACTAACACCAGCCAGATCAGTCTCTACCCAAGTTATCTAGGACTCCAGGAACTAGTATCTTAGCCCACAATCTTCCAGGGTTCCAAAGCATTTGTCCAACCTGGCTCCAAGGACTAGTAACTCAGCCCACTAAGGGCTCCAAAGCATTTGTCCCAACCTATGCTCTAGGACTAGTAACTCAACCCAAGCTATTATAAGGCTTCTAGAGTATTTGTTCAAACCCACAACACCATGGTTATCTAGGAAATGACAAGGCAAGGCTAAAACCACTATTAATCTAGGAAAATATCCATGCCAATGACAACCCATAACTAGAAAACAACATGCATATACCAGGCATCTAGAAATCAGAAAGGAAATCACACATGCAATCTGTTACCTACAAGGAAATCAAACTGTAGTTGTTGATCCACCTGTTCCCTTACGCTAACCTGCTTTCCTTTGTTTTCTTTCTCCAAATCCCAGTGAAACTATAATGCTCCAAGCATGCTCCTAGAATTCTCTAAGTGTGCAAGAGTATGAGATAATATAGAGAGAGCTCCAAAATTGAATTAACTAAAGGCTCAACTAACAAAAGTTGCGAACTAATCCTTAGAAGCATTTTTATCATTGAGACCTCTATTTTCTTCATTTTCCTTCATTTTTCCTTTAATTTTCCTCTCATGCAAATTTGTGACCATAAACCTTCCTTTTCTCCTATTTTCCTTTATTTCATAAAAAAATGCCAATTATTGCCTCTTTGCCTTTGCCAATTTTCCATAGCGATTAATTAATCACCAGTGATACCCATCACTATGTTTTTCCCAACATTCAACTTGGAATACATGTCCCATGACCTTGGTCTTATTTTATTTAGATAGAAAATCAGCTAGGGGTTGTTACAGGAGCCCAATGCTATTACTCAGGAAACATCATAGAGCTTATCATCAGGGAGCCCTGCTCAACCTAGAACCACATCAAGGAGGACATCTCAACCTAGAATCCAATGAAAATGTGGAAGGTCCTATGGACACTCTTACCTCATGTCCATGAAAGTGGGTAAGGTCCCATGGGACACTCTTACCCCAAGTCATCTCATCAAGTAATCAGCAGGATACCAGTTACTATACAAGGTAAGGATCACAACCATCGTATTGCCTGCTAATATTCCCAGTAATGACCCTAAGGAGTCATGTGTTAGAACACCTGCATCTCTAGCTTGAGCGAGATTCCACTAACCATAAATAGTAAGGATTATGCCTAACTCAAGCAACAAACACCCATTGGCCAGATGGGTGGGAAATATAGATGCCAATTGGGGTATACTCTGCATAGACCAAGATAGGGGAGAAACATCATCCACCCTGTAGGTGAAAAATAAGGGTGATACCCTATTGTCCAGAGATCTCTCAACCCTAGGATACCTAAATATCAATTACTCACCCTAGGAGCTTAGATATGGTGGAAGAGTTGGCTTAGTGTCCTTGATAAGTCATGCTCTTTGTAGATCGAAAACATATCAACGTGCTCATATCTAGTACTTGCTTGAATAGCTCATTGAATAGATCAATCACACTGTCTCATACATTATCAAAAGAAACAGTCCTATGTTTTCCTATTCATGCAAGACATTACATCAAATATTATGTTATAATAAATACATGTCACAAAAGGATACCTTATTCATCCTCCCTCTCAGGGAGGCAACAATCACAAGCCTAAGATTGTCTCACACAACAACATTGTCTCAACACAAGAAGATATTTGAGTCCCAACAACATACAAGGTTTTCTACCAGTCAGGTCCCATTCTTTATTGTCTCAATGTATCATTGTTATATCCAAAACCTACTCAAACAACCCTTTAACGATACTCCTCAACCAAAATTCCTCACAACTATCTATGCTAGCAACAATGTACTCAACCTGAGTCGCGCTTAAATCTATAGACTTCTATTTCCTTCTCATCAAAATGTCATGGTTGATCCCAAGCTAAATCAACACCGATATGTGCTCTTTCTGTCAATAATGCTTTCCATCCTAGTCAATATTAGTGCATTCATGCAATCATACATCTCTTGTAGCGTATCTTAGACCAAGAATGATCGTCCCTTGCAAATATCTCAGAAAGTGCTTGTCGGCAACCCAATGTATATGAAGCAACTCAATCATGAATTGATTCAGGTTTTTCTATGAAAAACATATATTTGGACGGGTGTTGACACGAAACATCAATGCCTCAATCAATTGTTGGTGGCCTATTCAAGTTCAATAATATTTTTTCATAACTTCTTGAAATTCAGTTCCACCGGGTTATTCAAGGAGTTGCATTCCATCATGCCAAATAATTTTACATCTTTTCTTTTTCCAAAATTCTAGAGAGTAATTCATCATGCCAAGATTCTTCATTTCAAACTTTAGAGGCCAAATCCGTCTTACTTTAATCATCATAGGCTCATTAGCAATCAGGAGTAGATCATCAACATATAAAAAACCAAAATCAAAATCATACCTTGGACTACTTTTGAAGTAGAGGTTCGAATCAACACATCCTCTAGGCTTCATTAGGTAATTTTCAATGTGGACATGCCAAGGTCAAAAAGCTTGCTTCAAACCACACAATGCTTTTTGCAATCGTAATATTAACTAAACCAATATGATTAACCTCAAACAAATTAATATTGTGCAATCAAATCAACTAAGTCTATTTATCAAGCCTTAAATGCCAAATAAAAACTAATATCAAATCCATAAAAAGTTTATGCCAATATCACTAACAAACTCTTCGAGCCAAGTGCCAGGAATAGCTCACACACAAACACCGGGTTACAACCTTATCTATTTGCTCTATTAGCAACTGTCATCAAGTAATATCCAGCCAAACTTTATCAAGCCATCCTCATGATCATAATATGAATATTTTTTGTTACTAAATGTAAATGCATACACCAAGGATAAGTCATATAAGTTTTAGCCATTCATTCTGAGTTCACTGAATACTTAATTTGTTTACACTTCAACCATTGTGCCAAGTGCCAATGATGCCAATACAGAATCAATATTGAATACCAATATTAGTCACTAAAATTCATTATGCCCATATATCATTTTTATTTGACATCAAGGAAAATAACCATTATCAATAACCAAATCTGATCAAAACCCTAATTCATTATCAATGTGACTTCAATCAATCCATAAGACAAAAAAAATTTATGAACTGTTAAGCATCATGTCAAAATTCCAATACTGCTCATCTATGTTAAACCAATAAGCCAAATCTTGTCAAGATCTTGCAACTATTTTCAATGATCGAATCAAAATAACATACTGAAATGAAAATTCCAGTCCCCTACAAAGATAAGTTTAGTCAATACATTCACATTCTCTATAGTAAGTCAAATATTCAAACTTCCTTGCTCACAGAACTCAATATCATCTTCTCCATGTATGTAGGTATGTCATACTCCTAGTGCGCTCCTAGTCTCATAGGATTTTACTTTAACAGGCTCAACTGCATGCATAGGCTTTCTTCCATGCATTTGAGAGGGTTATAACCACACTCTTAAGCCTTTCTCCCAACGTTTGAGGTTTGAACTAGGAGAAACCTTCTCTGCTCCAATAAAAACTTGCCAAAACCTTTTTAACAACATCAAATGGTTATTCATGCCGAAAATACTTCCTTTAACAGTCAATGTCTTTTATTCATTTTCCACAATTAATAATAGGTGTAGATATCTCATGTAGAGTTTCTCCCTCTAAATGGGAAGCCATTATAGTCATCATCATTCAATTCATCAAGCTCTCTATCATAATGCTGTCATGCATCAATAAAACTATCAAGTCATGAAGTCAAACTATATGCATCATAGTCATAACATATTATCGTTAGCTACTTCATCATCACATATGACAACAAACTTTCATCAAGGGTTAGTGTCATATAATTAAGGAAAATTACAAGAGTATCAACATATTTCAAGGATCATAATCACTACATCATTTCTTTATCATATTACTCAATCATTAGGTCATGGCATCAAATTTTTTCATATTGTAAATTTATTTATCTAACCAAGGTCAACAAGAAGATCCTGAGCATGAACCTTATTGTTACACTTTTATCATCAAGGTTACCATGCTTATCACAAGCATTAACAATATTATCAAGTGACAATATATCAAAAACAATGTATCTAGCTTTCTTTAGGAAATCCATCATGTCTAAAATATAAAATACTTTCCAAATATCAAGAGCACCGATATATCACATGTGCCAAAAATCAAACTTACTTTCATATGCATATATGAGTCATTCATGAAGGTGATGTTCCCATCATACCTTAGGGATTACCTTTCCATCCAATATTGCAGTTGAAACAATATACTATACATACCTTACAATATTCAAATACCTTTGCACTTTGTATTACTTACTTGTCAAGGGAAATTGTAGCTCTTCTCTTCCTACACTAGCTATCATTTCTTGCACCTCAGATGATCCTCAAGAAGGATCCACTTATCACATCTCATTAGGAGGTTAGAAGTATCCAAATACTCAAATATACATGAAGGAAGTATAGTCACTGATCAAATCAATAAATCTAAACAAAAGTAAAGACATAAAGAAGTAACATAAATAAAAAAACTACTTATCTTTAATGAGAGGTGATTATCTCCCTCTTGAATCAGCGTTCAAAAGTCATGACTGTCCATTGTCCATATACCATTGTTTCCTTCATTACATTTCAACCAACTTCATCAGCAACCATGCCTAATTGAGACTATCTCACCTAGTGCTACATCAAAACTTGCACAAGTGCTAGAACATCTGACATACTGATCATGCTAGGGTTTCTATATCGCATATCTTAAATCTTTGTCATACTCTAGGGTTTCTTCCAAACCTAATTTCATAATATCCATCAAACCATAATAGCCATATTTTCTAGGGTTTCCTTCAAACCCTAGTATTCTTTTAGGTCTCCTCTATCTTCACTTGCTTCCATCAATGGTTTCTTTGCTTTGGATAATTGCATTTCTTCATTTACATATTAAATTCACCCCACAACATCATAACATTATTCAATTTTACAGCATTATTCAATAACATATGAAATTATACAGAAATAATTGTTATCATCATCAATATAGTGAAACATAAAGGAACAATAGAAGAAAAGAATTTACACAAAGAGACACCAGGACTGGTCAGAGACCAGGGAAAAACCCACTATAGGGAAAACCCTTTCAAATTATTCTTCTTATTAGATTTTCAAAAAATATTCAACAAAGAGAGAGTACAATAATTCATATCTTTAACCATAAAACTATCTAGCAAAATCAACTAATCAACATCCAAGAGATGAACCCAACAATGGTAATAATCAAAATCGTGATTCTGAATCTTGTGGTAACTGCCACTGTCTGCGGTCAACTGTTGAATTCTATGGTCAACTACGGGCAACTAAAAAATTAAACCTTAGTTTCCGACAGCACAGAGAGAGTGTACATGCGTGTAGTTGAAACCCTCCAACCACACTCATAAGCCTGTGTGCCTATGATTGCAATTGAAAAATGCTCGTGTCATCCCTGCGACTGGAAACCAAAACACTATATCTCATGATCGAACTTTAGACCCTGCAATTTTGGACTTGAATAAACCAATCTCCACAAACCACCTCAGACCTGTGCGAGCCAAACCAAAGAAAAGAAGAATGATCATGATGATGTCCAAATGAGGGTCACTTGACTTGTATTTTATAGCCATCCAAGGGTGTCCAATTTCTCTTTTGGGCTGGCTTGACGTTTTCTGCACACGTGGACTTCAATTTAAAAATACACTTTCCCTTGTCCAAATCAAGTGCTTCAAAATTCAAAATTGGTCCTCTCGAAAAGAGGAGTCTAGTCCCATGATTGGAATTTGTCACTGAGCTGCCAAACTAACACTTAGGATGCTAGCCATCAATTTGGATAAGTGAAGGGGGTAGATTAAATTGTAATAATGAATTTTCACCTTGTACTAGAACATTTTGAATAATTTCATTCAATTGATAAAATATTAGGGCGAGGAAGAAATTTTGAATCAAAAGCAAGGTTTATTTGATGTAAATTAGGGTGATGGGAAAAAAACAAATTGCCAATTAATGCAAGAATTTCAAACTCTTTAATGTCAAAATTAATGTGGAATTAAAACCTTGCTCTTTCCCTTCCTCAACATCTCCAAACATTATTATTTTCTTTTCCAAAGCATCTTCCTCAACTAAGATTTTAAGCATGCATATTTCTTCAAAATGTCACAAAAACCAAACTTTTAGTACCATTTACACTCCATTCTTTTTTCACCATTAATCAATATTTAAAATCAATTTCATAAATATTCAAACATAAAGACAATTCTCTGTGTAACTAGGAGATTAAAATACATCACAATTAAAGAAATTTATATGTAAAAGAAGGGGACAACACAAGAGATGACATATCCAGAATGTAGTCTATTAATCAAGAGGAGATTTAGTCAAAAGTTTGACAATACACCTTTGTGACGAGAGAAAACTTCTTTGACACACTTCTCAAACTCAATTGAAAGCTAGTTATACACTTTAATGCCTACCCAAAGTAGAAGTTACAAATATTCCTAAAATCATCATCAAAACTTCTTAAATCATATTGTTCCATGTACTTCATTTAAAACATGAAAATATGAGAATGTCATTTTGTACATCCAAATACTCAAAGTAGGCCACTAAAAGTGTTTTAATATTAAGACCTTCACTTGTGAAAATGCAATTTTCTACTAACTTAGGACTTTGCAACATAACTTATACCACTTTAATGCAAAAATTATCAAAGAGAAAAAACTTTGACCTATGAAATTCAACCAAAATTGTTCCCCTCTCTTGGAGATCAAAATGCCATTGAACAAGATGTATCCATAAAAAATCAAATATCATCATTGAAGCCCATAACCAATTTTGTATTCAAATTATATTTGAATAACAAAATTGTTTTTTATAGACTTTAAAAAATAAAATAATTTTATATAATTTATAATGGGTGTTGTTTAATTATTATAGTTTTTTAGTTGGAATTAGATAAAATAATTTTTGGTTAAATCTTGATTTTCTGTCATTTAAAATATGTTTTTGATTGCATCTATGGATTCAACACGGATTGTGAAGGGTTCACAACTCAAACTTGTGATTCCAACTAATCCCTGTTGAATTCTAATCAAATTCAATAGGAAAATATGCCCAAATAAACTCCAAAACATATAACAAATAAATTATAATTTTCAATATAAACTTAATGGTTAAGAGTTACATTTTTTTTCATTAAAAAAAATAAAACATTTATCCCCTTAAAATTAGTCAAATTTTTACTGGAGTGAATCTATCGTCTCACAAATAAAAGCCTCTCCATGATGCAATGTAAAATTTTGAGGTGCTTTGATTTACCAGAAAACAATTTACGGTCCTTTGATGTAGTAGAAAACAATTTCAACTGCACATGGTAAAATTTTGAGATTAAGTTTTGGAAGCTCAGCGGGTAAAAGCTTTGAAAAGCTTAAGTTGGTGGAAGAAAAGCGAAGAAGATGAGAAAAGTCACAACATCGGACCATTAGCAATTTTAATGACCCCTTACACACACGTGGTGGCTGCGCTGTCCCATTTTTTTCATATTTATATTTATATTTTAATTATAATATAATATAATATATAGATAGATTTTTTTATTCATTATAGGTAGATAATGACATTTTTCCAATTATATATATATATATTATATGGGTAATTTGAGCCTTGACATGATTGACAGAGCTAAATTATGACTTGAGCAGCTTTGATCCAGAGGGATATAAGCCATCAAAATCACCTGGGATTTCACTTGGCCTGGGTCACACCAACCCTTAGCATGACTAGATTTCTCACTTGGCTTGGGTCACACCAGCCCTTAGCATGACTAGATTTATGACTTGAGTAGCTTTGATCCAGAGGGATATAAGCCATCAAAATCACCTGGGATTTCACTTGGCTTGGGTCACACCAACCCTTAGCATGACTAGATTTCTCACTTGGCTTGGGTCACACCAGCCCTTAGCATGACTAGATTTTTGCTTGTGAAGTTTTGAACTTGTAACCTTTTCACCACATAGTGCTTTAACAAAACCTCATTTCACCGTCTATTCTACGTCTTTGGGCTTATAATAAAATAAAAAAACATAAACTTAATAAGTATATTTATAACTTTATTATAATTAATTAAAATTGATAATTAAACCAGCGTAGATCCATCTTAACTTTAGATTACCAAAGCGCTGAGAGGGATCATATCTCTTGAGATGCAGACCTTGTTTAGGACTAAAAAAGAGACTTGATCCCTCTTAGCAACTGGTAGATCTGAAGTTGAAATGGATCTAGGCTGGTTTTAAATATGAAAAATATTTAATTTCCTTTACATTATATAAATAAATAAATAAAAATTGTTTGCACTGAGAGAGGCGCTCTTCAACCCAGTGCAGTAGAACTGTATTAATGGAATGTAATATAATGTAAACATTTTAACTTGGTCAAAATAAAGTAAAATAAATGTAGGCCGAGTATGGTAGAGATGTAACATAATGTAATGTAAACATTTTAACTTGGTCAAAATAAAATAAAAATAAGGGGAGGCAGGAGCGGGAGGAGTTTTATTTAGCCTTGATGAAGAAATTGAGTTTCAATTTGCGTGGGGTTTAGGTACTTTGTCCAACAACCAAGCTGAGTTTTTCTCATTGTGGAAAGGCTTAAAATTAGCTATAGCAAATAAAATTCTCAATTTATTGGTCTATAGTGATTCATTGTTTTTTATCTGACAAATTATAAAGACTAAAAACAAAACACACTCAGATAATCCTCCCATTCTTCAATGGATCTCATTACTAGCCTCTCAGTTTGAGCACCTGGATTAGTTTCATGTGTATAGACATCTAAACATGATGGTAGACAGGTTGGAAAAAAATGTATCCTCTCTAGGTCAAGGCAAAATAGAAATAAATCTTGGAATTACAAAATATGCCCCCATTCCTTGATTATGATTAGATTCCCAAGGCATACGACCTTCGACCAGGTGGTTTCCTTCATTAGAAACTTATGTATCTTCGGGTTGAGGCTTCATGCATTGCATTATAGTCATTTCCTGACACAAATATTAAATATTAAAGTTGATGGGATTCGTGGTATAGATGTATTACACTCTTAAGCCACAAACATTCAAAATTCTCCCTCAGTGGCATATTCCTTGCAACAAATGGCAACTGTTCATAAATTTCTCATGTCTGATCTGGTACTTGTATTTACTTAGCCCTTGGCTAGAGTGAGTGGGTTTTAATATGGACAAGACGATATATTTTTTGAGTAGAGGGATGACGTTAATGTCACCACTCTGCAGCTCCCATCAACAATCCTTTCCCCACCCTCCTGAAGTTTTTTTCTCAACTATGGATTATATGCTACAGTTCGTCTCATGGCATAGTGGTGTGACCTATTTAATAGCCTCTCCAATTCCTGTAGGCATCTATGGGATTTTGTTCCTTCTTGGAGACTAGTTCGAGGTTGGTGTGTCATCTATCTATTTTTAGTGGGCATCCTTGGACATGGTAGAGCTCCCAAAGATTATGGATCTTGGAAATGACAACATGTTCGTTAATAGAATTTTGGACTTGGCTAAAGCCTTGCAGGATGATAGGAAAAGGAAGGATGACATGGTAGAAAGGCAACACTAGTCTTTTCAGCTTCTTATGGAAATGAAGCTTCTGCACCACTTTAGTGACATGGAAAATTCTTAGAATGGGTTATAGGAGGAGATATTTTCTCTTAATGCTCAGGTTTTAACACTAAAAACTATTATCGGTAGAAGTTTTCAACTTGGTTCAGGTGGCATTGCCCCTGGGGTAGCTTCTGAGAAGAAGAAACTTCATCGTCCTTGTGGAGATGATCTTTTTTGAAATGGACATAACTGATGTAGCTTCTGAGAAGAAGAAAATTCATCTTCCTCGTGGAGATGATCTTTCTGGAAATGGACACAACTGATGGACGAATTCATCAGAGTTTTTTTGTTGTTCATCTCATATCTTATTTATTTTTTTATTTTTTTATGTTGCCATGCAAATACTATTTGATCCTCGAGACTTTTTGTCATGTTTTCAATTGGAATACTTTTTGCATATGCAAGGATCGTATCGTCATTGCTGATTTTTTGAATGTATAGTTAGATGAATATTTATATGGCCAAATTTTAGTATGTTATTGTAAGGGTTTTAACCTAAAATACAATCTTTATTAATATAAAACCCTTACTTATTCCCTTAAAATATATAAAAAATAAAATAAAAATAACCCTATAAAAATAAAATAATAATAGAAATAAAAATGACCCATGGTATTCATGTGGAATATAGCCTATTTAAAGGGGGGAATTAAACCAACATAGATTCATCTTAACTCTGGATCTAGAAAGCACCGAGAGGGATCAAATCTCTTAAGATGCACACCTCTTTTAGAGTGAAAAGATATTTGATCCCTCTCGGCGCTTGGTAGATCCAGAGTTAAGATGGATCTACGCTAGTTAAATTAATTTTACTGTAATATTTTTTGGTTTATTAGTTTGTTTTTTATTTATCAAACTCGTGCAACCATATAAATTAAATGTCTGGTAAGTAATATTGATAGACATCAATCCATAATAGGCATTGGCACTTACTCCATCATACATAAAAATAATTAATATATAGGTTAAACATATATACATTAAAAAAATGTAACAAGATTCTTAACCACAAAAATTCACTTCGAGTTTATTATGGAGATTACTAATATGTAAATAGGCATTGTTGCAATACCATATTTTATCAATACCACATGCCAAAAAAACCATAACTCATTTCATATGATACTTTCATATGACATTATTTTTTAATTAATGAATTTAAATAAACGGACAAAAAAGACAACTACTTTGGAAATAAATTTTCAGATTTTGATTTGTGTATATTACCAAGAATATTTTAGAATATTCTATGGAGGTTAAATCCTTACTATCCACCTAATAATTATTGATAATTAAAATAAAATAAATTAAGATTGTGGAAGTCCAATTTCAAAATAAACATGACTATCAACATAATTATTTTTTGATTAAGAAATTACCATCTAAAAGTATTATTAACTTTTGCCCAGTTACAATTTAAATGTATATAAATCCACTAAAAATCATACCTCATAAAACACACTAAACTTTAACATAATTATATTTTTTATACTAGTTTGAATCAATAATCTTTGCACAAAAGATACTTAACAAAATACCATGTTATCAATTATTATAAATCTCATAAATTATTTTAT